>JASTWF010000648.1:0-250000 GCA_030390025.1 Squalus acanthias | reverse complement strand
AGGCTTCCCGACTGGAAAACGCCTGCCGAGCCGGTCGCTAAAAAACAGAGGCGCACAGGCAGGCGAAAAACGGGAATTTTGCATCGGAATCGCTAACGGGGCGATGCGCCCAGAGATGATGTCATGATCTCCGGGCGCAGAAGATCGGGGCGAAAACCGGTAGCGCCGCCGCTAACCTCCCGCCGAATGTCACGGGAGGCGTGGTTATCGCCTCAGGAGGGAGGGGGCGCAAAGCCATTCGTGCCCGTTAGCATCTCCCATCAGCGCAAACAAGGGGAATTTCACCACCAACACTCTTCATGAGCTTGAAGTTTGGCTTCAAAGCCTCAGAATGTGCCAAGCCGTTGGCCTTTAATTTTAAAATTAAAACTGTTTGCGAGTATAATCCCTTTCTCTTACATTTCTCAATCTTGTTATCTGCCTGGTCAGAGGAATAATACTTAAACCAGGTGCTTCCGATTTCAGTCCAGACAATAATGTTGGCTTGTATTCCCTGGAATTTACAAGGTTATGGGGTGATCTGATCAAAGTTTTCAGGATATTAAGATAGGGTAGATAGAGAGAAACTATTTCCACTGGTTGGGGAGTCTAGGACTACGGGGCATAGTCTAAAACTTAGAGCCAGGCCTTTCAAGAGTGAAATTAGGAAACACTTCTACACACAAAGGGTGGTAGAAGTTTGGAACTCTCTTCCGCAAACGGCAATTGATGCTGAATCAATTGTTAATTTTAAATCTGAGATTGATAGATTTTTGTTAACCAAAGGTATTAAGGAATATGGGCCAAAGGCGGGTATATGGAGTTAGGTCGCAGATCAGCCATGATCTCATTGAATGACGGAACAGGCTCGAGGGGCTGAATGGCCGCCTCCTGTTCCTACGTTCCTATGTTGATCTGTGGAACTTACCAAAACTACCCCTAGCCATGCACTGTTGGACGATATGGGGTGGAATGAGCCACTTGCGATTAATTCAATGTACTGCCACCTTAATTACTAAAGGAAAATGAAAGCTTTATTCACTGTACACCAGGGCCTGATTGTAGAATGATTCATCTCAGTCTATTGGAGAAATTCTTGCAGGGTAAGTGTAATTGATGGCTCAGTCACGAGGCAATGTTATTAGATCAATGTTAATGAAGCAAGCTGCGCCTTACATCAATTTAAAAACTTCAGTTGTGAGCTGTAAATATTATTAGCAGATACTTTATTACAAGATCCTACATTTATTGGCTGTTAAATAGTACTACATAGAATCCTAAACTTCAGAAACTGCACCACATTCATTCTTACAAGATCCGTACACTAAACTTGGGGCAATTTTCTACATTAAAAGAAATTTGGTTATGGGATGTGGGCGTCGCTGGCAAGGCCGGCATTTATTGCCCATCCCTAATTGTCCTTGAGAAGGTGGTGGTGAGCCACCTCCAAGTTCCCCTCCAAGTCACACACCATCCTGACTTAGAAGTATATCGCCGATCCTTCATCGTCGCTGGGTCAAAATCCTGGAGCTCCCTCCCTAACAGCACTGTGGGAGTACCATCACCACACGGACTGCAGCGGTTCAAGAAGGCGGCTCACCACCATCTTCTCAAGGGCAACTAGGGATGGGCAATAAATGCTGGCCTTGCCAGCAATGCCCACATCCCATAAGCGAATAAAAAAAAACGTTGCAGTCCGTGTGGTGAAGGTGCTCCCACAGTGCTGTTAGGGAGGGAGTTCCAGGATTTTGACCCAGCGACGATGAAGGATCGGCGATATACTTCCAAGTCAGGATGGTGTGTGACTTGGAGGGGAGCTTGGAGGTGGTGGTGTTCCCATGCAGCTGCTGCCCTTGTCCTTCTAGGTGGTAGAAGTTGCGGGTTTGGGAGGTGCTGCCGAAGAAGCCTTGGCGAGTTGCTGCAGTGCATCTTGTAGATGGTACACACTGCAGCCACGGTGCGCCGGTGGTGGAGGGAGTGAATGTTTAAGGTGGTGGATGGGGTGCCAATCAAGCGGGCTGCTTTGTCCTGGATGGTGTCGAGCTTCTTGAGTGTTGTTGGAGCTGCACTCATCCAGGCAAGTGCAGAGTATTCCATCACACTCCTGACTTGTGCCTTGTAGATGGTGGAAAGGCTTTGGGGAGTCAGGAGGTGAGACACTCGCCGCAGAATACCCAGCCTCTGACCTGCTCTTGTTGCAGGAGCAATGAAAGAACTTGCATTTATATAGCGCCTCTCATGACCTCAGTATGTGCCAAAGCGCATTCCAGCCAATGAAATACTTTAGAAGTGTAGTCACTGTTGTGATGTAGGAAACGCAGCAGCCAATTTGTGCACAGCAAGCTCCCACACACAGCAATGAAATAAATGACCAGATCATCTGTTTTTGGCGTTGGTTGAGGGGTAAACATTGGCCAGGTCACTGGGAGAACTCCCCTGCTCTTCTTCAATATGCAAGTTGTTGTTGTTATGTGTTAATGGCTCTATTGCTGGAATGAGCAGTGTCTGTACCCAATTACGGGCACCACACTTTAGGAAAGTTGTCAAGGCTTTGGAGAGGGTGCAGATAGGATTTACTAGAATTATACCAGGGTTGAGGGACTTCAGTTATCTGGAGAGACTAGATAAACTGAGATTGTTCTCCTTAGAGCAGAGAAGGTTAAGGGGCGATTTAATAGAGGTGATCAAAATTATAAAGGGTTTTGATAGAGTAAATAAGGAGAAACTGTTTCCACTGTCAGGAGGGTCAGTATCCAGAGGACACAGATTTAAGATAAAGAACCAGAGGGGAGATGAGAAGAATTTTTTTACGCAGCGAGTTGTAGGATCTGGAATGCGCTGCCTGAAGGGGCGGTGGAAGCAGATTCAATAATAACTTTCAAAAAGGAATTGGATAAATACTCGAAAAGGAAAATTTTGCAGGGCTTTGGGCAAAGAGCAGGGGAGCGGGGTGAATAGGAGAGCTCTTTCAAAGAGCCGGCACAGGCACGATGGGCCGAATGGCCTCCTTCTGTGCTGTACGATTCTGTGGTTCTATGCTGTATGATAGTGAAGTATGAGGTAATTACAGAGCTCGGATATTGCCTCATTCGCTCTTTGTCCCTGTCTCAGCTGAAATCTATCACCTTTCATAATCTCACTACTGTGCACACTTTTGACAAAGTAAAACAGAGTGTAGTACTCTTGTATCTCACCTCACGCGTTTCACATTTATGTCTAATGGCAGTGAATGGCAGATCACAACTTCAGTCCGACTGAGTGCCTGGGCCAGCGAACCCGAGGCCCCCAGCACATGGTCAGAATCGTGCAACAGGTGTGACTAACAATTCATTTTCCCAAAGTATATGATTTAGTAGCAATTTGAAACCCATTTCCAATGTGTTGGTATCCTGCAGTATGGGTCTTGGCCCTTCACTGTAAGATTCTCGATATGATAAAGTATAGCAAATGTAACAATTTTATTAACTTTAACTGCTATCGGATCTCCTGTGGCAATGCTCACAGTGAGGCGGGTGATTTGCTATTTTATACTAACGGGGTGTTACACTATGTACTGCATATTGTATTATTCTGTCACTAAGGTGCATTTAATGTTTAATCTGAAACGTCACTTTACAGAGTCATTGAATTTGACAGCACTGAAGGAAGCTGATTATCTCATTGTGCCTGTCCAAGCTCTGTGAATGAACTAGCTTCTCAGTTCCATTGACAAAGTAAAGTGTAGTACTGATCAATCTCATCTCAAGTGCTGCAGATTTATGTCTAAGAGTGTCAGCTGTGGCACCCTTGACGCTGAGTCATGAAGGTTGTGGGTTCAAGTCCCACTTCAGAGACTTGAGCACAAAATCTAGGCTGAGACTCCCAGTGAAGTACTGAGGGAGCGCGGCACTGTCGGAGGGACAGTACTGAGGGAGTGCGGCACTGTCGGAGGGGCAGTACTGAAGGAGCGCCGCACTGTCGGAGGGGCCGTCTTTCGGATGAGACGTTAAACCGAGGCCCCGTCTGCTCTCTCAGGTGGATGTAACAGATCCCATGGCACTATTTTGAAGAGGAGCAGGGGAGTTCTCCCCAGTTTGTCTTGGCCAATATTTACCCCTCAACCAATGCCAAAAACAGATGATCTGGTCATTATCACATTGCTGTTTGTGGGAGCTTGCTGTGCGCAAATTGGCTGCTGCGTTTCCTATATTACAACAGTGACTACACTTCAAAAACTACTTCATTGGCTGTAAAGCGCTTTGGGACGTCCTGTGGTCATGAAAGGCGCTATATAAATGCAAGTCTTTTTTTTTTCCTTTTATGTCCAAACAACTCTCTACGGATTAAAACAATCTCCCAGGCTCTCCGTTTGTTTTTTTCCTGATGATCTTGAATTTATGCCCTCTCGTTATCAACTTACTGACCAGTGCAAATAATGTTTTCCCCTATTTTCTTATCAAAACCTCTCACAATTCTGAACTGGTCTATCAGAATATGCTAAGTGACAGGAAATAGAGAGTAGTGGTGAAGGGTTGTTTTTTGGACTGGAGTGGTGTTCCCCAGGGGTCGGTTCTAGGACCACTGCTTTTCTTGATAAATATTAATGACTTGGATGTGGGTGTACTGGGCACAATTTCAAAATTTGCAGATGACACAAGACTTGGAAGTATAGTGAACAGTGAGGAGGAGAGTGATAGATTCAGGAAGACATAGACAGGCTGGTGAAATGGGCGGACACGTGGCAGATGAAATTTATCACAGAAAAGTGTGAAGTGATACATTTTGGTAGAAAGAATGAGGAGAGGAAATATAAACTAAAGAGGGTGCGTGAACAGAGAGACCTGGGGGTATGTGTGCACAAATCGTTGAAGGTGGCAGGGCAGGTTGAGAAAGCGGTTAAAAAGGCTTAGGGGATCCTGGGCTTCATGAATAGAATTGAGAGGTCGCACAACACCAGGTTATAGTCCAACAGTTTTATTTGAAATCACAAGCTTTCGGAGCTATCGATCGCCCCTTCCTCAGGTGAAGTAAAGAAATACAGACTCGACAAAGCATATATAGATAGAGAACAATGCATGTGTACCTTACAATTGCAGACAACTAAATTAAATCATCCTGACTATCTGCCGAGGTGTAATAAAGTTAATCAGGTCAGCCAGGAAGGTACCACATCAAAGACATAGCAAGATACAACTGAGACAATGAGGTGGAGTCGCAGGGGGTCTAACATGTCAAAAGCTGCCGTCTGTATGTAAAACGATAAGCTGTAAAATTTTTACTTTTTTACTGGGAAAATTTTTACTTTTTTACTGGGAATCACATCTGTGAACAAGCCAACGACGACTCGAGTCCGGATCACGTCATGTATCGTGACATAAACCCAAGATCCCGGTTGAGACCGTCTTCATGAGTGCGGAACTTGGCTATCAGTTTCTGCTCGATGATTTTGCGTTGTCGTGTGTTGCTAAGGTTGCCTTGGAGAACGCTTACCCGCAGATCCGAGGCTGAATGTCCTTGACTGCTGAAGTGTTCCCCGACTGGGAGGTAACAATCCTGCCTGGTGATTGTTGCGCGGTGCTCGTTCATACGTTGTCTCAGTGTCTGCATGGTCTCGCCGATGTACCATGCCGCGGTGCATTCTTTCCTGCAACGTATGAGGTAGACAACGTTGGCCGAGTCACATGAGTATGTACCATGTACCTGGTGGGTAGTGTCCTCACGTGTGATGGTGGTATCTGTGTTGATGATCTGGCATGTCTTGCAGAGTTTGCCGTGGCAGGGTTGTGTGGTGTCGTGGTCGCTGTTATCCTGAAAGCTGGGTAATTTGCTGCGAACGATGGTACTTCTGAGGTTAGGCGGCTGTTTGAAGGCAAGTAGTGGAGGCGTGGGGATGGCCTTAGCGAGGTGTTTGTCGTCATCGATGACATGTTGAAGGCTGCGAAGAACATGGCGTAGTTTCTCCGCTCCGGGGAAGTACTGGACGACGTAGGGTACTCTGTTGGTTGTGTCCCGTGTTTGCCTTCTGAGGAGGTCTATGCGATTTTTCGCTGTGGCCCGTCGGAACTGTCGATCGATGAGTCGAGCGTCATATCCCGTTCTTACGAGGGCGTTTTTCAGCGTCCGTAGGTGTCCATCGCGTTCCTCCTCGTCTGAGCAGATCCTGTGTATTCGCAGGGCTTGTCCATAGGGGATGGCTTCTTTAACGTGGTTAGGGTGGAAGCTGGAGAAGTGGAGCATCGTGAGGTTGTCCGTGGGCTTGCGGTAGAGTGAAGTGCTGAGGTGTCCGTCTTTGATGGAGATTCGTGTGTCCAGGAATGAAACCGATTCTGAGGAGTAGTCCATGGTGAGTTTGATGGTGGGATGGAACTTGTTTATGTTATCGTGTAGTCTTTTCAGTGATCCTTCGCCATGGGTCCAAAGGAAGAAAATGTCGTCGATGTATCTGGTGTACAGCGTTGGCTGGAGGTCCTGTGCAACGAAGAAGTCTTGCTCGAACTTGTGCATGAAGATGTTGGCGTATTGGGGTGCGAATTTGGTCCCCATGGCTGTTCCGTGTGTTTGGGTAAAAAAATGGTTGTCGAAGGTGAAGACATTGTGGTCAAGGATGAAGCGGATGAGTTGTAGGATGGCGTCTGGAGATTGGCTGTTGTTGGTGTTGAGTACTGAGGCTGTCGCAGCGATGCCGTCATCGTGGGGGATACTGGTGTAGAGTGCCGATACGTCCATCGTGGCGAGGAGTGTTCCTGGTTCAACTGGTCCGTGGGTGCTGAGTTTCTGTAAGAAGTCTGTAGTGTCGCGACAGAAGCTGGGGGTTCCCTGTACGATGGGTTTCAGAATGCCCTCGACGTATCCAGAGAGGTTCTCACACAGGGTTCCATTGCCTGATACGATAGGACGTCCGGGTGTGTTGGCTTTGTGTATCTTTGGGAGGCAGTAGAAGTCTCCCACGCGGGGAGTACGTGGGATGAGAGCGCGTAGGATGTTTTGAAGGTCTGGATCGAAGGTTTTGATCAGTCTATTGAGTTGGCGGGTGTGTTCTTTGGTCGGATCTGCGGGTAGCTGTCTGTAGTGTTCCTGGTTGTCCAGTTGTCGGTATGCTTCTTTACAATAGTCCGTTCTGTTCTGTATGATCTGCAGGTAGCTGTCTGTAGTGTTCCTGGTTGTCCAGTTGTCGGTATGCTTCTTTACAATAGTCCGTTCTGTTCTGTATGATCTGCGGGTAGCTGTCTGTAGTGTTCCTGGTTGTCCAGTTGTCGGTATGCTTCTTTACAATAGTCCGTTCTGTTCTGTATGATCTGCGGGTAGCTGTCTGTAGTGTTCCTGGTTGTCCAGTTGTCGGTATGCTTCTTTACAATAGTCCGTTCTGTTCTGTATGATCTGCGGGTAGCTGTCTGTAGTGTTCCTGGTTGTCCAGAATATATGTCCAGAATAGAGGCAGAGAGTACATAAGTGTGGAAATTATGATGAAACTGTATAAAACACTGTTTCGGCCCCAACTGGAGTACTGTGTCCAATTCTGGGCAACACACTTCAGGAAGGATGTGAAGGCCTTAGAGAAGGTGCAGAAAAGATTTATGAGAATGATTCCAGGAATGCTAAACTTCAGTTACGTTTTTAGACTGGAGAAGCTGGGGTTGTTCTCCTTGGAGCAGAGAAGATTGAGAGATTTGATAGAGGTGTTCAAAATCATGAGGGGTCTGGACAGAGTAGATAGAGAGAAACTGTTCCCATTGCCGGAAGGGTCGAGAACCAGAGGACACAGATTTAAGGTGATTGGCAAAAGAACCAAAGGTGACATAAGGAAAACTTTTTTATGCAGCGAGTGGTTAGGATCTGGAATGCATTGCCTGAAAGGGTGGTGGAGGCAGACTCGATCTTACCTTTCATAAGGGAGTTGGATAAGTATCTGAAGGAAAAGAATTTGCAGGGCTACAGGGAAAGGGTGGGGGAGTGGGACTAGCTGAGGTGCTCTTGCAGAGAGTCGGCACGGGCTCGACGGGCCGAATGGCCTTCGTCCATGCTGTAACCATTCTATGATTCTATGATCAGACGTTCTATTAACTTTCTCCAGTCTCTCTTATTCAAGCCTCTCGTCCCTGGTATCATTTTAGTGAAGCTCTTCTGCACCCTCTCCATGGTTGTCCCATGGCATTGCTCATGGGAACATAAGAACATAAGAACATAAGAAATAGGAGCAGGAGTAGGCCATTCAGCCTTCGAGCCTGCTCCGCCATTCAATGAGATCATGGCTGATCTTCTGCCTCAACTCCATTCACCGGCCCTATCGCCATATCCCTTGATGCCCTTACTAGTCAGAAATCTATCGACTTCTGTTTTGAATATACCCAATGACTGAGCCTCCACAGCCCTCTGGGGTAGAGAATTCCAAAGATTCACCACCCTCTGTGTGAAGAAATTTCTTCTCATCTCAGTCCTGAATGGCCTACCCTTTATCTTGAGGCTGTGGCCCCTGGTTCTAGACTCCCCAGCCAAGGGAAACATTCTCCCAGCATCCATCCTATCAAGTCCGACAGTGCACCGATTAATAAGGCAGGAGTGTGATATCATGTATTGCACAATGCATTATTCTACTGAGAATCAGCAAGGTTCATTTCAGGCCACGAAATCTAATTGTTAAGTCAGCAAAAGCTCGACTCCTATAGGGGTGGGATTGCCTGTGAATTCGCCCCCAGAGACATGCTTAACTGGAGCATGAAGCAAATACCCAGCTTAAAAGAACGAGGAAACTCGGGCGTATGCTCATAATTATGCTACGTCCAGGCCCCGACACTTTGCGCTCGCTTACGTTGATTTTTACGTTTCAGCGTATGCTATTAGGATTGACAGAAAATTTGGGTGTAAATTGCACCCTAGAAACACTGGGTGCATGGGGTTCCTGTACCAGGAGTTTACTATATTTTTTAATCTTCCACAGACCAGCATACCCTGTGTCCGGGTGCCCCTGCACATCCCCTCCCCCCGCACCTGAGACAAGTGCTCTCGCTGCACTGAAAGTGATGTGGGTACCTGACTGCAATATACAAATGCCCTTGACTCCAGGATGTGGAATGGGGTCAGGGGCACATCTATGGCGTGGGCAGAAGTTTTGCTCCACACAAGACCCATCCCCAAAACCCCTTCAGAAGCATTTCAGTGTGGAGGGGAGCGCCAGAGAATGGAAATTGTTCTATTTCCCAACACTAACACAGGAACATAGGAACAGGAGGAGGCCATTCAGCCCCTCAAGCCTGTTCCACCATTCAATTAGATCATGGCTGATCTGTATCTTAACTCTATTTACCCGCCTTGTTTCCGTATCCCTTAATACCCTTTTTCAACAAAAATCTATCAGTCTCAGTTTTGAAAGTTTCATTGGTCCCCCAGCCTCAACAGCTTTTTGGGGGAGAGAGTTCCAGATTTCCACCACCCTTTGTGTGGAGAAGTGTTTCCTGACATCACCCCTGAACGGCCTGGCTCTAATTTTAAGGTTGTGCCCCCTTGTTCTGGACTCCCCCCCTCCAGAGGAAAGAGTTTCTCTCTCTCTACCCTATCAAGCCCTTTAATCATCTTAAACACCTCAATTTGATCACATGCCTCATCTTATTGACCATAAAAGTAATCTGGGTGGCTAGCACAGAAAAGAAGCACTTTTGGGTTTGCGGAGGTGATTTAAGTATACACTTGGTTTTCACAGTGGAGTGAGATTTCTTTCGCTTGAAGAATATAATCATAGTTTTGGATAATTTGCACAATTGTTCCTTAGTGGTGATGTAATGCACTCCAACACAACTATTGTTCATATTGACAGATAAATTGTTGGGTATTCTAAAAATGTAAAGCACGCGAGCTATTGCTGGGCTTCGAATGCTCAGACTCCTTACTTAAGCTATCAAAAGATCTAAGGCTTAGAATGAAGAATGACCACTGCACTGCAAAAAAGAAAGAGGAACTCACATTTATACAGAATCTCTTCACATTTCTCAGAAACTTCATATACAGCGAATTACCTTGAAGTTCAGTCACTGCTGTGATCTAGACATATGTCACAGTGATTTTGCGCACAGCAAGATCTGACAAGCAGCAATGAGATGAATGACCAGCTGACCTGTGTTTGGTATAACAACAGAAAGTGCTGGAAATACTCAGCGGGTCCGGCAGCATCTGTGGAGAAAGAAACAGAGTTAACGTTTCAGCTCGATGACCTTTCTTCAGAACTGGAAAAAGTTGGAGATGTAACAGGTTTTTAAGCAAATGCAGAGGCAGGGAGAGGGGGGAGGGGAGGAAAGAACAAAAGGGAAGGTCTGTGATAGAGTGGAAGGCAGGAGAGATTAAATGACAAAAGGTATGATAGTACAAAGCAAGAGGAGATGGTAATGGGACAGGTAAAAAACAAAAGATGGGTCCAGAAGAGGTGTAAATGGGGATGGCAGAATGATCAACAGCTGCCATCTGAAAAAATAGGGTCAGAGGTTATGGTCTGAATTGTTGAGCTCGATGTTGAGTCCAGAAGGCTGTAAAGTGCCTAATCGAAAGATGAGGTGCTGTTCCTCGAGCTTACGTTGAGCTTTGTTGGAACAGTGTAAGAGGCCGAGGAGAGAGAGGTCAGAGTGGGAGTGGAGCGGAGAATTAAAGTGACAGGCGACCGGAAGCTCGGGGTCACCCTTACGGACTGAATGGAGGTGTTCTGCAAAGCGGTCACCCAATCTGCGTTTGGTCTCCCCAGTGTAGAGGAGACCGCGCCGTGAGCAGCGGTGAGAACCTGTGTTTGGTGTTGCTGGTTGAAGCAGAAACATTGACCAGGACACCGGAACTGCTCACTCTTTATGTATTGCCACGGGACCTTTAATATCTACCCAAACACTGGAGCAAGCAGACAGGGCCTTGGTTATAACATCTAATGTGAAGTCGCGCACACCCACCACCCCATCATTGCTGTCCCCCATGGGAGAGGTGAAAAACCAGGTATAAAACCCCCGGCCAATTAGGCAAACAAAAATCTGGGAAATTCCTCTCTGACACCCTTAGGCGATCAAAACTAATCCGGGATGTTTTGACATTAGCACATCATTAACGCTTCATTTAGTTCGAGCATCAGCCAGAAACGATGGCGGAAAGCTGGGCAGGTTCCAAAGTGGGGGGGAGGGATTGAGCATAACCAATCTCCACGCCTGCCCACTTCAGTACTGCCCGAGCACTGGGCAGCACACGGCGGAAATTCCAGAACGTGGGCTTATCGAACCTTCACTGCATTGTCTTGTTCCTCTCTGCTACAAACTTTTATGATGAATAGAATGTTGCTTGTGATTGTTGTCAAGCCTTTACGAGGAGGAGAATGTAACAAATGTAAGAGTCAGGAACTTTGAGAGATGACATTCAGAAAGTGAGACAAAGGACACAAGCAATAAAGGAAAACAAAAGCATTTTGAGATTTTTTTTGTCAAGGGAAAAGGGTATTTGACAGATCGTTGTTTTCTTTTGCTCTCCGTGAGTGGATTCAGTAACATCAGAGTCAGACTTCCAAATACGATGAGAAGAAATTACAGCATTGAAACTCTTAACCAGAGCTGTGATGGGTCAGAACGGCATTCTAAATGTGTGCAAAATAAATCACATTCGCTATCTGAACCGAGGGAATCCGGCAGTTCAAGAAGGTCATTTGATCCAGTATTTTGCTCATGCATAATGTTCTGCAAATGATGAGCTTTGTGGTTGTGACTGAGTGGCTTGCGAATGATGTTTGACACTTTCTAACTTTCTGTGCAGAGGTCAGAGGTTAAACAAGTAGGTCCATTTTCAGTTGGTAGGACCACGGTGCGGTATTTATCCCAGCTATCCTATGGGGGGAAAATTTGGTATCGGCCATTTTAGGGCGCTAACATCGCCTGGGCGCTAACTTTAGCGCCCAGTGCTAATTAGCGCTGGCGACCGCGAAATTGAGTTTTAGCGCCCCAAGAGGGCAGAGGAGCGCTAAATCAAGCTCCACTTCCTTCTTGGAGCACAATCGGCAGCAGGCGGGGCGGAGGCTTCAGCAGCACTGTAAACTGGGCCATGCAGCGCTGCCACGTTCAAAGGCTCCTTCCCTCCCTTAAAGGGAAGGGCCATCGCTGCAGGCTCTGCAATAGAAAAAGTACCTACCTGTACCACCAAGGCAGCCGCGGTCCTGCGCGATCAGCCCGGCACTCAGGCTGACCGATCGCGGGCAGGAACCCGCAAAAAAAGACTTCAATAGGATAGGTAAGTTTTTTTTTACTTACCTCGGCCGCCTCACCTTTAACCATCGCCCCCGAAGCGGCCAGCCGCCCGATGCACGCCTCCTGAAGCTGTCGGTGTTTTGGACCGGCCAGGCAGCAGGGGGCGGAAGTCAATTTCGGGTCCCGGGCGCTACCGGAGCGATGCGCGCGGCGATAATGTCATGATCTCCGGGTGAAGGAGATCGGGGCGCAACACTGTAGCGCCGCCGCAAAACTCCCGCTGTATATGATAATCAAGCCTTATTACCACTGAAATTTGCAGTATAGAAATATCACATTAATTGGATAAAAACAGACGGTTTGAAACTGCAACTAACAATATTTCATTTTTCATTGAGCTGGCTTGCAAAGTCCCACTCATTTCGAGTAAGAATCACTCAACCTGATTTAAAACTGTAGCCTGTTTTAATTCATCTCACTCCTGAACACAGAGGTCCTGTCCTGACCCCCGACCCCGCGTTGCCTCACCGCACCCCCACCTCACCTTTCTGGCATAGGGTGTTTACCCTTCGCCCCCGCCCCCCATCGTGCCCATAAATGGGCGCTTCACAATCCCTGTGTTTAAAAGGCTGTATAACTCCCCTCACTCTTTGTGATCACAAATCACACTCCTACATCCCAGTGTTGACTGAACAATACGACCAATGGGTCTGATTGGCCTTGGAGCAGGATCCTCACCTGGTTCTCCCTGCCCCTTGCCTGCAGTGTGGAAGCCAGGTCACTCAGCCATTCCAATACACGGAGCTTCTGTGTTGAGGAGTGAGATATAAAGCAGGATCTAAAAGGGGAAGAAAATTGACAGAACAGGGTACACACCCTACATTGGACGATATCACACCCTGGGAGAAAAAAAGCACTCGGACTGGAGTGCGCTGCCCGAAAGGGCGGTGGAAGCAGGTTCAATAGTAACTGTCGAAAAGGAATTGGATGAATACTGGAAAAGGAAAAATTTGCAGGGCTGTGGGGAAAGAGCAGGGCATAGGGACTAATTGGAGAGCTCTCTCAAAGATCGGCACAGGCTCGACGGGCCTTCTTCTGTGCTGTATGATTGCATGAATCTGAATGAGGTTACTTATCATGCACAAAATCAGTTAATATTGATTATCAATATTTTACAATACATTTCTTTTTAAATTTAATGGTGTCTTGTGGATTTATCTGCCTTTGTCAATACTTCCTCTCTGTTTGTCTGCTGGTGCCAAATCCTGATAAAATATTTGTGTGGAAACTAATTAACCTCCAGCCTCCTTAAACGGTTGCAGTGGACACAGCTTAACTGTGTTAATGCTTCGGAATTTATCGCAAAGTGAAATAAATAGCAACTGAGTAAACCGATGTGAGTACGTTTCCATCTGTTCAACACTTCGATTTATTCTAGTGAAACAGTCATTGGGGACTGGGGGGCTTCGCTCTGCTTGCTGTTGGTTTAAAAGCAATCGGAGGCATTTATTATTTTGGAATAAATCTGCATTGGGAAGATGCAGCGAATCATTATAACCTGCGATTGTATCTTTTCAGCATTGTGAACAAACGCTGAGAATTATCAGTCGATAGCGAGTTAGGAGTGTTTTTAAAGCCAACAGCCAGTAACTGTGTTTGTGGGTTTAATTCCCTCGGCACACCATCCCGAATGTACCTGGAGAAGATGCAGAAAAAGATTCACAAGGATGATACCAGAACTGAGAGGTTATAACTATCAGGAAAGGCTGAACGGGCTGGGGCTCTTTTCTCTAGAAAAGAGAAGGCTGAGGGGTGACCTAGTAGAGGTCTTTAAAATTATGAAGGGGTTTGATAGGGTAGACGTAGAGAAGATTTTTTCCACTTGTGAGGGAGACCAGAACTAGAGGCCATAAATACAGGATAGTCACCAATAAATCCAATGGGGAATTCAGGAGAAACTTCTTCACCCAGAGAGTGGTGAGAATGTGGAACTCGCTGCCACAGGGAGTGGTTGAGGCGAATAGCACAGATGCATTTAAGGGGAAGCTGGATAAACACATGAGGGAGAAAGGAATAGAAGGATATGGTGATGAGGTGAAAAGAAACAGAAAAACTTGCATTTATACAACGCCTTTCACGACCACCGGACATCTCAAAGCGCTTTACAGCCAATGAAGTACCTTTTTGTTTTAGATGAAGAGGGTTGGGAGGAGGCTGGTGTGGAGCACAAACACCGGCACAGACTGGTTGGGCCGAATGGCCTGTTTCTGTGCTGTATATTCTATGTAATTCTATATTCACATAATCTCTGCCTGCTGTACTTCATTTAACCTGTCAAAAGAGCACAGACAGGATTATAAGTTTAGGATTGACGGATGCACTAAAGATTGTGCACAGCGGGAATTAAATCTCTTTGTCATAAAATTAATTCATTTTATATTTGACTAATTTTAATAGAAATTTGAGTGGTGTTGAAATAGCTAAAGTTGAAGCTGAGAGAGATCCAGTCGTCTTAGTAGACTTGACGCTAAACATGTCCAACCAACGCAGAGCACCAATCAACAAGCCAATAGGTTGTTGAACTACAAAAGACAAAACAGGGTTTAGTCTCCACTGCGAGAGGTCTCTTCTGCCAGATTTACAAGATGTTCAGATACATGGGAACTGATAAGAAGACAAATAATGCTGAGAGGTACCGCTGGCTTTCTAACTCCTGATAACCTTTGGTTCTTGCCGGCCGACGACGAGTCCATCATTCTTTGCCCATCACCTTAGAGTTGCAGATTCACGTGGTCAGTGTATTTCTGCAGGATAAGGTTGTGTGGCACTCCTTATATCGCAGGCTTTACTCACAGCAAATCGTGGTGTGACATTTCTGCTTGTTCATGCTTATTGTCATTCAGTGAGCATCTCACCCGCTCTGATGCTTTGAAAGGGGAATAATAAAAAGTGTAACACCGCAAAGCAAAATGTCATTATCTGGCAAACAAATGATAGCAGCGGCTTCAGTTATCTATATATTTTTTTATTCGTTCCTGGGATGTGGGCGTCGCTGGCAAGACCAGCATTTATTGCCCATCCTAATTGCCCTCGAGAAGGTGGTGGTGAGCCACCTTCTTGAACCATTGTACTGGTTTATTATACCTGAGTGGCTTACTAGGCCATTTCAGAGGGCAGCTAAGAGTCAACCACATTGCTGTGGGTCTGGAGTCACATATAGGTCAGACCGGGTAAGGATGGCAGATTTCCTTCCCTAAAGGGCATTTTATCCCAAAATCACAGACACATTCACCTTAAAAACTACTCTCCTTCAAAGCAAAAAGGATAATGTGAAATTAGAAAGGCTGCTGGGCAATTATCATCAACTGTTGTTAGAGATACTTTCTTCTTAATTGCAACAACAAATTTGACAGTTTTTCCTTTTCACTGTACTGACGGTAAAAAGACTGATGCTTCTTTACCCTGCCTAGCCCATACTGAACAAAACTGTTTGTAGGAGTAAACACTGTACACATGGCAAAAGAAATATACTGTTGTATGTATCATTGAGTGGCATCTAGACAGAAAATCTGCTCTCTGCCATGTCAGAGTGCCTCAGTCGCGAGTACTCTCAACTTTGAGTTAGGAGGTTGTGGGTTCAAGTCCCAGAACCTGAGCATATAACTTAGTCTGACTCTTAGGAAGTACTGCACCCTCGAAGGTGCTGTCTTTCGGATGAGACGTTAAACTGAAGTTCTGTCTTTAGTTCTGGTGCTCGTAAAAGATCCCAAGGTAATTTTTGGATGAGCAGGGCGTTCTCGTAGTTTTCCTGGCCAACATTCATCCCTCAACTAACAGCGCGAAAGCAGATTGGAGTTGCCCCTTTATTGTATTGATTTATAAATAACCTTATAAATAACATTATGGAACCTCCTGGAATGGATGGACGATCAGCTGGTCTTGATCTATAATTGAAAAGACCAAGGCTACACCCGGCCCATTTTACTGTATTTTTTTCAGGATGTTTTTACAATCTGCAAGTACCTCTCTACACGATCACGGCCCTGTGCATGGTGTTGACCGCTAAAGATGTGAGTTTAATTTTCAATGTTCTGCAAAACCTTTGCACTCAGCAGATGAAAGGAAGACTTGCATTTCTACAGCACCTTACACAACCTCAGGACATCGAACAGTGCTTTACAGCCAATGAAGTACTTTTTGAAGTGTAGTCATTGTTTTAAGGTAGGAAACATGGCAGCCAATATGCGCACAGCAAGCTCCCACAAACAGCAATGTGATAATGACCAGATAATCTGTTTTAGTGATGTTGGTTGAGGGATAAATATTGGCCAGGAATTAGGGCCATGGGATCTTTTACATCCACCTGATAGGGTAGACGGAGCCTTGGTTTAATGCCTCATCCGAAAGATGGCACCTCCGACAGCACAGCACTCCCTCAGCACTGCACTGGAGTGTCAGCCTAGATTTTTGTGCTCAAGTCTCTGGAGTGGGACTTGAACCCACAACCTCCTGACTCAGAGACAAGAAGTGGTACCCACTGATCAACGGCTGACACAGCGCAGCACTCCCTCAGTACTGGGATTTTGTGCTCATGTGGGACTTGAACCCACAACCTTTGAATCAATCCTCTTGTATCAACCCCAGGGCTTACATGGACCTTTTGCACAATTCCTCCTGTGCTGATGCGATTCCAAATGCCATGTGTGTGAATCTCTATCATCCAAAAAGTTTATTAAATGTAGTCATTAGCTTACTGCATTCTTCATCAAAAGTCACTTACTAGTATCCTGACTCGACATCAGGACGGAGAAAAGTCCTGCATCGGCAAGTCTGTGTAATGTCTTCAAGTGTTGGCATTGGATATTGTTCTCTTTTAATTTGTACAAGTCTTTTGGATCAATGTAAATCAGTTTCCTCATCGACCACTGCTATCTGGGACTATTTCTACCGGAGCAGAAAAAGAGATTTAATAGATTTTTAATTATGAAGAGTTTTGATAGAATGAATAGGGAAAGACCATTATGGTGAAGGGTTATCAATTTAAAATAGTCAATGGAGAGTGAGGTGAGAGGTTTGGAGAAATGTCTTTACACAGAGGATTGTTGAAGAATAGAATGCTTTGCACTGGGAGTAGCTGAGACAGAGATCACTGCATCTTTTAAGGGAGAACTGGATAAATATTTGAAGCACAGGAAGATTCAAGACCTCTTTAATCCTAACCAGCTCTGTGACTTATTAAAACCTGTTACATCTCTAACTTTTTCCAGTTCTGACGAAGGGTCATCGACCTGAAACGTTAACTCTGTTTCTCTCTCCACAGATGCTGCCTGACCTGCTGAGTATTTCCAGCATTTTCTGTTTTTATTTCAGATTTTCAGCATCCGCATGATTTTACTTTTCTCTTGCAACATTTCTGCGAGTTGCATTTTGCTGTACTGCTCCTGTGTAATGATACTGGCTTGTGCATTAGTGTCAAGCTTGAAGTTGATTTTAATGTTGCCAGCCATGATGTCAAACCCAATCATCATAATCACTCATTTCACTTATTTCCAACAGAGAGCTAATTTTACTTTTACTTGGAGACATTTCAGGCTAGAAATTCATTATAGCCCAGGAATGGGCGGTATCATTAGAAAAGTTGGAGAATTAGCGCCAGGCGCGAATGCTTTAGACTACACGGAAGATTAAAGTCTTAAAGCCCAAGCTGATTGGCGTTACACGCAAAGGGTGGACCAATATCAGGTGCAGTCTAATCGCAAGTCATCATTGCCACAGGCTTTTCCCAGTTCTTAAAGGGGAGATCAGTTGATGCTGCAGAACCTCATTCTCAGCAATGCTGAATGTGCAGCTGCCTCAGCAAGCAGCAGCAGGTCAAGGAGAAGGAACCGGAGGGTTGAACCAACTGTACTCATGGCAGAGCCACGTCCCAGGGAGAGAGCCCGCAGATTCTGTGATCACGCATTGGAGGAGTTGGTGTTCGCTGTGGAGAGACGGAAGGCGGTGCTCTACCCGGCAAGTGGCAGGAGTCCCTCGCCGCAAGTCTTCTGCACCATGTGGAGGGAGGTAGTGCAGCACATCTCGGGCAGCACTGTGGTCCCCAGGACCCACACACAGCGCAGGAATAAATTTAACGTCCTCACTCGGGTGGTCAGGGTGAGTCAATGCATCAACAAATGCTACATACCATCGTCTGAACCACAATCTTCACACACTGCTCAAAGCACCACACCCCCAGCACTCACCCACCAACAATCTCTACCTACCAACACTCACACCCACACCTTGCACTCAATGACAGCTATTCAACTATGGCAGGCACATCTCCCAAACACATTGCTCCACACTCACTCACACACTTTCCTTTCTCTTGCAGGCCAAGGTGGCTCACAACAGGAGGGAGCAGGAGCGCACAGGTGGGGGACAAGCTGACACCCAACCACTGTCTGCGCTGGAAAATAGAGCACTGGAGATCATTGGGCGCCAGGTGGTGGGCGCTGTGGCCACCGGCGACGTTGACTCCCTTTGGGACAACAACGGTATGTTCATCCCTACTCCTCCTTCTCACATCCCACTTCCCCCTCACCCCACAAGCCTTTCCCACTTTCCAGCTAATCATGCTGTATGCATGCATTTCTCCCTTCCTGTCCCCTCCCCTCACCTTAACCCGACTCTTGTGCCTTTATGCTTTCAGATAATCAGCAAGCAGCTGAGCAGCCTGTCCCTGAGGGCACCGTAGAGAGCGAGGGGGGAGAAGAGGAGGAGGAAGAAGTCACCGCGTCACTGCGTGTCTCACCCGTAGGCACCAGCTCAGATACTGGCACTACACGTTCTTTAGAGGCTAGTATAGTAATAGGATCTGCACAGGGTGAGGCACTGCAAACGAGTGGGCTGCAGCAAGGCCAGGGGGAAAGGGTAGCTCAGGGGCCAGCACCCCGGAGGGCGAGTTCGCGCGAGTTCTGCTGCACAGGACTCAGATGAGGACCTCGATGGGGAGGCCTTTAGAAGAAGGGTGATGGGCATGCACACGGAGATGATAGGTGCAATGGCAAGGGTGCCCGAGAGCCTCTCGGCAATGATAAGAAGCGTGGAGGAGTCCGCCTCCAACATTGCACAGAGCTCTGCACACACCATGGAGCCCATCATTTACAGTCTGCAAAGGATGGTAGACTCCCAGAGAGACCGTGGCGACCCAGACCTGATGCCGTGTGTGATGGTCGATCTGGCAGCTTCCATTGCAGCACAGGCGGAAGTGACGCAACGTCTTAGTGCTGTAATGCAGTCTATGCTTGGTGGCATCCAATCTCAGACTGCTCTCATGCAGTCTCGGCTTGATGCCACACAAGCTCTGACTGCTGCCATCATGGCTGGGTCTACCACCATCGACCGGGGCTTTCATGGTGTCGTAGCAGGCCAGTAATCTGTGCTGCAATAGATTGCTAGGGATGCTGAGGTGCTGCCCCTGGGGAATGGGAGTGGGTCAGTGGAGCAGGAACCTGCTATCCTCTCTCAGGATGACAGCATTCCTGCTCCCACCACTGCCATTCCGCCATTGCCCTTGTCGCTGCCTGTCATCCAGCCAGCCCAGACTGCTGCCGCCCATGCTGAGGTGGTGCAGTCTACAGCCGGGCCTTCCAGGCCCAGAGCTGGTCGAGGGCGTCCTGCAAGACCATCTGAAGTCTCCCGCACGGACACTCAGCAGCCTTCCACCAGCCCTGCTGCAGCCACTGGGCCAACACTTCGTAGGAGCACTAGAGTAGGCAAAGGCACAGTAACGAGAGGCACTAAGGGATTGCATAAGGGTAAATAGTAAATATTTTTGGTGTAAATATGTGTTCACTGTTTATTGATAAATTTAATTCAGTTTGGATTCTTTTGTGGTGTGTCTCATTTCAGCTTTGCGCTGTGATATGTCCTGCGACAGGGATGGAATGATGGGGATGTGGAGAGCAACCGGGATCTGGTGTTTAATTCATTCAAACCGCAGTCTGATGAGGCGATCACGGACCGCCCTTCCAGAGGGCCGATTGAGTGGCTGCCTCTTCCCTCGCTCCTGTTCCTCGTTCTCCTCCTCCTCCTCTCCCTCTTCCTCCTCCTGAGGTGGTCCCGCAATCCCTTGTGGCAAGTGCTGGGCCTTCATGATTGCCAGATTGTGGAGCATCCAGCAGACCACCACGAAATGGGACACCCGCTGAGCCGAGTACTGGAGGGCTCCTCCCGAGTGATTAAGGCAGCAGAACCGTTGCTTGAGCCCCCCAATGGTCTACTCGGTGATGTTCTTGGCAGCATGTCTCTCATTATATGAGTGCTGGGCAGGAGTATTGGGATTGCGGAGGGGAGTCATGAGCCAGGTGGAGAGTGGGTAGCCCTTGTCTCCGACCAGCCAGCCGTGAGCTTGCCGTGGTGGCTGGAAGATTGCTGGCACACCAGTCTGGCACAGGGTGAAGGCATCATGGCTGCTGCCAGGATAGCGGGCATTCACATTGAGGATTAGTTGTCTGTGGTCGCACACCAACTACACATTAAGTGAGTGATAGCCTTTGCGGTTACGGAAGATCTCAGGATTGTTATGTGGTGCCCGCAAAGCCACGTGGGTGCAGTCAATGGTGCCCTGCACCATGGGGAATCCCGCTATCCTGGCGAAGCCACATGCACGCCCGTCCTGCTTCTCTCTGGTGATGGGGAAGGAAATGTAGTCCCTTCTCCTACTGTAGAGAGCTTCTTTAACCTCCCGGATGCAGCGATGGACGGTGAACTGTGAGATGTTAGTTATATCTCCTGCTGCAAACTGGAAGGATCCGCTGGTGAAGAAATTGAGGGTGACAGCGACCTTGACTGCCACTGAGAGAGCCGTGGTCGGCCTGATCTGAGGCTGGAGGTCTGGTTGCAGGAGGTGGCAGAGTTCTGTGATCACCTCCTTGCTGAAGTGGAGCCTTCTAATACACTGTTCCTCACTTAATTGGACGTAGGAGAAGTGATCTTGGAATACCCTGGGAGGGTAAGGCCTCCTGTTGAGAGCCCTGATGGCCCTCCTCCTCCCTCTGGTCACATGTTCCTGTGTTTCTCGCTGCCTCCGCTCCCTCCGCTGTAGATCCTGGATGGCGAGGTCGACTGCCAGTACAGCCCCCATTAATCTTAGCAAGTGTAGCAGTTTGATTTTTTTAGGAATAAATGTAGCTACTTTTTAGTTATCATAGAAACATAGAAGATAGGAGCAGGAGTAGGCCATTCGGCCCCTCGAGCCTGCTCCGCCATTCAATGAGATCATGGCTGATCATCCAAATTAAGTACCCTGTCCCTGCTTTCTCCCCATATCCCTTGATCCCTTTAGCCTTAAGAAATATATCTAACTCCTTCTTGAATATATTTAATGAATTGGCCTCTACTGCCTTCTGTGGTAGAGAATTCCACAGGTTCCCCACTCTCTGGGTGAAGAAATTCCTCCTCATCTCAGTCCTAAATGGCTTACCCCTTATCCTTAGACTGTGACCCCTGGTTCTGGACTCCCCGGCTATCGGGAACATCCTCCCTGCATCTAGTCTGTCTAGTCCTGTTAGAATTTTATCACCTGACTCCTGATGCAAAATAACCTTGAAATTACTGAATTAAACTGTTGGACTATGTCAAACTGACAAGAAAGCATTGAAATTCTACTAACCTGACAGCTGCGACTCATTCCTCATGATCCTTTTAAATAATGTCCCTGGAGCCAGCTTCCTGTTGCTTCACACCAGCTTTCCCTGTCGCTGTTTGGTCGATGCGCTAAGGTAAGTGGCGATAATCAATTTTGCTGATCGGGCGGCCAATGAGCGTTGAAGTCCCCGGCGGCATAACGGGGGTAGGGGGGGTGGGGGGGACGGATTTGCCGTGTGCCACTGGATTTGCCTCGCTCTGGTGCTACTGCATCAGTGCCCTGTTACCGCCATCTGCTGGCGCTAATGGGAGGCGCTAAGGTACCGAATTTTTCCCCCTTCCTCTTGCTGCATAATTTTCTAGACCGCGCTTCCTTTACTTTCAGAGCGCACGTCCCTTTCTTGTCTAACATAACTTTGCAAAATGATTGTCCTTGTCTACCTTTATGGCAGTTGGCCTTTAAGGATGGCCAGTTCTCCTGCTGTGTAATGCTCAACCACATCTATTACACTTTCTGTCCTGTGCATTAAATTGTATACTTTCCAGTCGATGTGCTTGATTGCATCTACAGATACTGTGACTTTCCGTGCTCCTGATGAACATCTTTTGTTCAAGGTATAGAGCTCCATCACTGCCATAGAGACGTAGAGAAGATGTTTCCACTTGCGGGCCAGACTAGAACTAGGGGCCGTAAATATAAGATAGTCACTAATAAATCCAATCGGGAATTCAGGTGAAACTTCTTTACCCAGAGAGTGGTGAGAATGTGGAACTTGCTACCACAGGGAGTGGTTGAGGTGAAGAGCAGAGATACATTTAAGGGGAAGCTGGATAAGCGCATGAGGGAGAAAGGAATAGAAGGAAATGTTGATGGTGTTCGATGGAGAGGGGTGGGAGGAGGCTCTGTGGAGTATGAACACCGGCACGGACCAGTTGGGCCGAATGGCCTGTTTCTGTGCTGCAAATACTGTGTAATTGCAAAAGCTCACTCAAAGCCTCGTCCAATATTCCCACTATTAAATTGTCACCGATCATCTTCACAGAATTCTGCTAATCTGTGAATCTTGGTTATAAATGCTTCTGCAGGATCTCTGTTCCTTTTATGAAATGTAATCCTTTCATACTTTTCTCAATGATGAAATTCCCACCACTATGTTTCATCGCTCATACAGTAAATTACTTTTACCGGTCTAATTTTAGCTTACCTGCCTGATAGCCAACGGTGCCATTCAGTAGAATTCTCAATGAAATTTCCTGCCTGGCCATTCCTAGGAATTATGTTTCACTGGAGGAACTATCAGTTTTGCTTAGTTTTACTCGACACTTAATTCATTTTTGATGCATCCTAATCATGTTTCACCAACACCTTTCCTGGTTTGGATTTTGCTGCTTGACACTTGAAACACAGACTCGCATTTATATAGCACGGTTCACGAACATCGGACGTCCCAAAGCGCTTTACAGTCAATGAAGTACTTTTTGAAGTGTAGTCGCTGTTGTAATGTAGGAAACGCAGCAGCCAATTTGCGCACAGCAAGCTCCCACAAACAACAGTCAGATAATGACCAGATAATCTGTTTTTGTTATGTTGGTTGAGTGATAAATATTGGCCAAGACACCGGGGATAACTCCCCTGCTCTTCTTCAAAATAGTGCCATGGGATCTTTTGCATCCACCTGAGAAAGTGAACAGGGTCTCGGTTTAACACCTCATCCAAAGGGCAGCACCTTCAACATAAGAACATAAGAACATAAGAAATAGGAGCAGGAGTAAGCCAAACGGCCCCTCGAGCCTGCTCCGCCATTCAATAAGATCATGGCTGATCTGATCCTAACCGCCAATCTACTATCTATCACAGAACCATCTCCTGCATCTAACAGAATTGCACACACGAAATAGGAGCAGAATCAGGCTACACAGTCCCTGGGCCCGCTCCACTACCCACAGGGCCATGACCGATCCGAACCTAGACTCATGTCCAAATTCCTGCCCGCTCCCCGTAACCCTTAATGCCCTTTACTTCTAGGAAACTGTCTATTTCTGTTTTAAATTTAATTAATGTTGTAGCTTCTACAGCTTTTTGTGGCAGCATATTCCATGGACCTACCACCCTCTGAGTGAAGTAGTTCCTCCTCATCTCAGTTTTGAAAGAGCAGCCCCTTATTCTAAGACTATGTCCCCTAGTTCTCGTCTCACCCGTCATCGGGAACATCCTCCCCGCATCCACCCGATCCAACCCCTTCACAATCTTATATGTTTCAATAAGATCGCCTCTCATTCTTCTGAACTCCAATGAGTAGAGTCCCAATCTACCCAACCTCTCCTCATATGACCACCCCCTCATCCCCGGGATTAACCGAGTGAACCTTTTTTGCACTGCCTCGAGAGCAAGGATGTCTTTCCTTAAGTAAGGACACCAAAACTGTATGCAGTATTCCAGGTGCGGTCTCACCAATACCTTGTACAACTGAAGCAATACCTCCCTATTTTTATATTCTATCCCCCTAGCAATGAAAGCCAACATTCCATTTGCCTTCTTAATCACTTGCTGCACCTGCATACTAACCTTTTGAGTTTCGTGCACCAGGACCCCCAGATCCCTTTGCACTTCAGTACTCTCCAGTTTCTTGCCATTAAGATAATAAATTGCTCTAGGATTTTTCCTGCCAAAGTGCATCACCTCACACTTTCCAGTGTTGTATTCCATCTGCCAAATCTCTGCCCACTTACTTAGCCTGTCTATGTCCCCTTGCAGGTTTTTTATGTCCTCCTCACTCACTACTTTCCCTCCCATCTTAGTATCATCTGCAAATTTTGATATGTTACACTTGGTCCCTTCCTCCAAATCGTTAATATAGATTGTGAAGAGTTGGGGACCCAGCACTGACCCCTGTGGAACACCACTAGTTACTGATTGCCAGTCTGAGAATGAACCATTTATCCCAACTCTTTGCTTTCTGTTAGATAGCCAATCCTCTATCCATGCCAGAATATTACCCCCAATCCCGTGATTTTTTACCTTAAGCAATAATCTTTTGTGTGGCACCTTGTCAAATGCCTTTTGGAAGTCTAAATACACTACGTCCACTGGTTCCCCTTTATCCACTCTATATGTTACTTCCTCAAAGAACTCCAGCAAATTTGTCAAACATGACTTCCCCTTCGTAAAACCATGCTGACTTTGTCCTATTAAATTATGATTATCCAAATGTCCTGTTACTGTTTCCTTAATAATGGACTCCAAAATTTTACCTACCACAGATGTTAGGCTAACCGGTCTATAGTTACCAGCCTTCTGTCTACTGCCCTTTTTAAATAAGGGTGTTACATTAGCAGTTTTCCAGTCTGCCGGGACCTTAGCGGAATCCAGGGAGTTTTGAAAAATTATTACCAATGCATCTACAATCCCTACCGCCACTTCCTTCAAGACTCTAGGATGTAAGCCATCAGGTCCAGGTGATTTATCCGCCTTGAGTCCCATTATTTTACCGAGTACCACTTCCTTAGTGATTTTGATCGTGTTTAGCTCCTCTCCCCCTATAGCCCCCTGTTTGTCCAGTGTTGGGATATTCTTAGTGTCCTCTACTGTAAAGACTGATACAAAATATTCATTCAGTGTTTTTGCCATCTCCATATTTCCCACCATTAATTTCCCGGTCTCATCCTCTAAGGGACCAACATTTACTTTAGCCACCCTTTTTCTTTTTATATAACTATAAAAACTCTTACTATCTGTTTTTATATTTTTTGCTAATTTACTTTCATAATCTATCTTCCCTTTCTTAATCAATCTTTTTGTTATTTTTTGCTGCCTTTTAAAGTTTTCCCAATCCTCTGTCCTCCCACTAGATTTCGCTACCTTATATGCCCTTGTTTTTAGTCGAATACTATCCTTAATTTCTTTACTTAGCCACGGATGACTGTCCTTTCTTTTACACCCTTTTCTTTTCAGTGGAATATATTTTTTTTGGAAGTTGTAAAATAACTCCTTGAATGTACACCACTGATCATGTGTCGTCTTACCCTTTAATCTATTTTCCCAATCCACTCTACTCAATTCCGCTCGCATACCTTCATAGTCTCCTTTATTCAAGCTTAGCACGCTTGTTTGAGATCCAACCTTCTCACCCTCTAATTGAATATGGAATTCAACCATGTTATGGTCACTCATTCCAAGGGGATCCTTTACTAGGACATTTTTAATTAATCCTGTCTCGTTACACAGGACCAGATCTAAGGTTGCTTGCTCCCTGGTCGGTTCAGTTACATACTGCTCAAGAAACCCATCCCTAATACACTCAATGAACTCATCCTCAAGGCAGCCCTGCCCCATTTGATTTGTCCAATTAATATGATAGTTAAAATCCCCCATAATTATAGATGTTCCCTTATTACATGCCTCAACTATTTCCTGATTGATACTCCGTCCAATAGAGTTGCAACTGTTCGGAGGCCTATAGACTACGCCCACTAATGTTTTTTTCCCCTTATTATTCCTTATCTCCACCCAAACTGTTTCATTATCATGATTTTTTGACCCAATATCATTACTCTGTATTACAGTGATTCCTTCCTTTATTAACATAGCCACCCCACCTCCCCTTCCTTCCTGCCTGTCCTTCCTGATCGTTAAATAACCTGGTATGTTTAATTCCCAGGCATTGTCACCCTGCAGCCATGTTTCTGTAATGGCCACAATATCATAACCATATGTAGTTATTTGTGCCATTAACTCGTCTATTTTGTTACGAATGCTACGTGCATTCAGATAGAGAACTTTCAAATATGCTTTGTGGCACTCCCTCAGTACTGCACTGGGAGTGTCAACCTAGAATTTTTTGCTCAAGTCTCTGGAGTAGGATTGGAACCCACAGCCTTCTGAGTCAAAGGCAAGGGGGCTAATTGGCTGCTACATTTCAACAGTAACTACACTTCAAAAGTACTTCATTGGCTGTGAAGCGCTTTGGGGCATCCTGAGGTCATTAAAGGTGCTGGAGAAAGGCAAGTCTTTCTTTCAAAGAAGGAAATATTACAATGGGGCATCAACAGCTTGGTCAAAGAGATGGGTTTTAAGGAGGAGAGGGAGGGGTAGGGCTTTAGGGGAGGAATTTCACAGTGAGGGGCCTAGACGGCTGAAGGCACAGTGTCCAATGGAGAGGAGAAGGGAGTGGGGAATACACAAGAGGCCAGTGTTGAAGGAATGAGTGTTCTGGGCCTTTCGTGCTTACTGAGATAATCTCAGCACACACGAGATCACTGGGTGTAATTGCGATCTGAGCTGGAACCTCTTTAATCCTAACCAGCTCTGTGATGGCAGTAAAAACAGAAAATACTGGGAATACACAGTATTGTTTTCCGTTTATCTCTCAAACCCTCTAAGTGCGTTTTCTTGGCCCTGCGTGTCTGAGGCATCTTCACAGATCTTCTGGCACAGCTTGTCACTGATGTAAGCTCACGTTATCCTCTGTAGTGTAGCGGTTATCACGTTCGCCTCACCCGGCAGCATCTCCCCGGCTTGATCCCCGGCAGAAATATTAGGTTCGAGCATCTGTGAAAAAAGCCTATTTGTGTTTGTTCTGCTTCCTGCATAGAATTCTTGCTGCTTATAATGGAGAGGGGCATTGCTCTGGTTGCTAGGCGAAGCAAAGTTGCAGACATTCTTTTTGACAATGTTGGTACACACAGTGAGCAGAAGAAAGTTCCTCCCCACCCTTTGTTTCCATTTGGGTTATTTTAACAAGGCTGGATTTGGTGAATGAAGTTTCTGCATTGCTTCCAAATATCACCTGATTTTAATCTCAGCATTTAGTGCAAGAACATTGCAGAATTAGCCGTGCAGCGGAAATGACAAGATCATTACGAAGATGCGGTTACCGTCTGGGCAAGCATTGGGGTCTCTTTTATCAAGTAGAAAGAAGAAGTGAGCTGTCTGGTTAAACAGGATCGATTAAAGTGACTTGAGACAAGTTTGAACTAAAGATGTGCTAAGGAGGCTGATGCAGTTGAAATGATAAGGACAGAATGTTTAGTTTCACATTATCATCTATCGACAAATTCCCCACTACCTTCAATATTACCTTCTTAAAATGTTCTCCTTCGCCCCTCCACTCCTGAAAGCACCAACTCATGTTGTAATAATGTTCCACAGGTGCCAGCAGCTCTCCAGTATCTTGTTGAAGTGACCATTCTTGACATGTGAGTCCAGGCAGTGAGTGTTGGCAGCTATTTGACCATGGGATCAGGACCCCCCCCAAGCGTAATCTTGCCCTCACCTGATGGACACACCTGAGCATCGCTAGCGGGGGGGGGGGGGGGGGAGTCAATTGTTTACTAAATATTAAAGTCATGGGACGGAGAAGGGCCGTTGTTACTCCACTCTCGTGGTCTTTGCAGCAGGAGTCAGTGGATGAGATGACATTGGGTACAAAGCGATAGATAAATGTCCAAAAATCAGAATTTTCTTTCAAAAATAAATTAAAAGGTCCTAATGTCATCTTGTCATTTTAGTAAAATGAAAAGGAAATTGCTGCAGGAAAACCTAATTGAGGTGATTTATTTCTATCAGTAATTGATCATTCATCCCATGGCTGTTTACAAAATGTCTACAAAATGGCTGCCATGTTTGACTATTTAACAATAGTAGCTTCACTTCAAAGTATTTCATTGAATGTGAAGCACTTTCAAAAAACAGGATAAAGTGTTACATTAGTGAGAAAAAAAATTGGCTTTGAATTGAACCTTTAAGCAGTCGCGACACAGAGAGAGCAAGTTACAGAATTTGCATTTTACGTGGAGCAAAAGATTGGATACACTTTGATCTTCTGTTCACGTTTCGTATCGCCATTAAACAGATTCAACCTTCAAAAACACGAGGATACAAATTACTAATGAATACAAGATGGAAATTTGCAACCTTTTTGCATCCAATGCTGAAATAAACATGAAATGAATAATTTCATTTGCACTTCAAGTACCATTTGCAGCAAGTTTTTGGAAACAAAAGTGATAACCGGGAGAGGAGAAAAGAAGGAATATTTTAAAAAGCTTTATGGAAGGGCTGTGATAACTGGCTGATCAGATAAAAACAAAGATTCTTAACAAGGGAAATTGGAGCGATAATAGCTCCCTCATTGGTGTATATATGAGCTGTCACACATCAAACCTGCCCAACATTGTGGCAGTGTCGTTATATATTTCACAGCGTCAATCAGCTTAGCTAAAAAGACTGTCTCAGTAGCTCATTTTCCAAGTCTCTGCCCTTCTCTCTTACGCCACAAATGCCAGCAGCCTTCGGATACCTTGCCTAAATGACTGTATGTGCGTGTCCAGATAGTGAGTGTGAGAAGGCTATTTAGTCATAGGGGGCTTCACGGCTCTCACCCAATGTCCACACATTTCCGACAAAGGTCACTGGCTAGTGATCAGGAGCTGGAACCATGGCTGGTTCCCCCACACCCCACCCTTTTCTTGCCCGGGGTGCTGAGGTCAGTTATAGTGCCTCTCCTCAAAATGGCAGCTCACCCAAGATCAGCTAACTCAACAGAGACTGGGAATTGAACCTGCATCCTCTGTTCCCTATGGCTTATTACATAGGCCTTTGTCTTTACTCACTAGATCATCAGAAGGGATCTACTAGCTGAATTTATTTATAAATTTTTAACTGCAGCTAATTAATTTTGACACAAATATAGAATCACAACAATGCTGGGCCTTCGATCAATGTATGTTTATAACAGTTAAATAAAGAAAACAGCACTATTACAAGAAACAATTGTTCCCATAGTGGTTCCGTCAGTGAATAACTGAACCTTTGGACCATAAAGGTCACAGGTTCAATACCTGGTCGGTTAGCTCAGGTGGTTAGCGTGGGTTGCCTAGAAGACTAATCGTCGTGTGTTCGATCCCCGTCCTGATACGCTATGCTATCCACCACTGTTTCCCTTAGCAGAAGGGTCAATAACCAGGGGGCATAGATTTAAAGTAATTAGTAATTGGTCGGAGGTTTAGTGGGGATTTGAGGAGAATTTTTTTCACCCAGAGGGTGGTGGGGGTCTGGAACTCACTGCCTGAAAGGGTGGTAGAGGCAGAAACCCTCATCACATTTAAAAAGTACTTGGATGTGCACTTGAAGTGCTGTAACCTACAGGGCTACAGACCAAGAGCTGGAAAGTGGGATTAGGGTGGATAGCTCTTTGTCGGCCAGCACGGACAAGATGGGCCAAATGGCCTCCTTCTGTGCTGTAAATTTCTATGATTCTAATTGCTACGTCGGAAAACAAAGTTTTATGAACATCAATTGAATCTGTTGGTTGAGGGTGGATGTTGGCCAGGACACCGGGAGAGCTTCCTGCTCTTCTTCAAGTAGTGCTACAGCATCTTTAATGTCCACCTGACCTCGCTGACGTCAATTTAATATCTCATCCAAAGTCTGGCGCCTCCACAAATTCAGCATTACCACGTTCTACACTGGAATGTCAGCCTAGGTTTATGTGCTCAAGTCCTAGAACGAGCTTTGAATCCACAACCTTCCGACTCAGACGAGAGAGAGCTTGCCAATCAAGCCAAGCTGACACAGTCACTGTCGTGTGACCTCTGCTGGAAACATACATGTGGAAGGCAGGTGAGGCCATGGCCCCAGGGAGAGCTGTGCCCGTACTGCCCGGCAAGGCTCAGTCATCAATAAAGGCCCGAAGCAAAATACTGCGGATGCTGGAAATCTGAAATAAAAACAGAAAATGCTGGAAACACTCGTCAGGTCAGGCAGCATCTGTGCAGAGATAAACAGAGTTAACGTTTCAGACTTGGCTTCGTGAATGCTTGGTGAAGACAAGGTCGATGAATAACGTCCACTTGGTCGAGGTCCTGCAAGGCGACCAGGCCCCATGAACGCGTCAATGTATTCAGAGGAGAAGGGGAGAAAATTAGCAAGGAAAAAACCCCACAATTATGCCTCTTCGGCTGATAAATGGAGACCACGCCCAGTATTCTGAACGGAAGAAGAAAGAATTTACATTTCTATAGCGCCTTTCACCACCTCAGCACGTCACAAAGTGCTTTACAGCCAGTGAAGTATTTCTGAAGTGTGGTCACTGTTGTAATGTGGGAAACTACTCTGAGCCATGGACAAACCCCCTGGTGTTTTGCCACCTTTCTGTCTGGCTGCCGCCCTTGTTATCGACAACTTTTCAAGTGAAACTTGGTGCATTTTCACTTGTCACAGAATAAAACATTTTCTGATATTGGCTTTTCTTGTTCTTCCTACAGCTTCATAAGAACATAAGAAATAGGAGCAGGAGTAGGCCATACGGCCCCTCGAGCCTGCTCCGCCATTCAATAAGATCATGGCTGATCTTCGACCTCAACTCCACTTTCCCGCCCGATCTCCATAACCCTTGATTCCCCATGAGTCCAAAAATCTATCGATCTCAGCCTTGAATATAATCAAAGACTCAGCATTCACAGCCCTCTGGGGCAGAGAATTCCAAAGATTCACAACCCTCTGAGTGAAGAAATTCCTCCTCATCTCAGTCTTAAATGGCCTACCCCTTATCCTGAGACTATGGCCCCTAGTTCTAGACTCTCCAGCCAGGGGAAACAACCCCTCAGCATTGACCGTGTCAATCCCCTTCAGAATCTTGTATGTTTCAATGAGATCACCTCTCATTCTTCTAAACTCCAGAGAGTATCGGCCCATTCTACACAATCTCTCATCATAGGATAGCCCTCTCATCCCAGGAATCAATCTAGTGAACCTTTCCTTAGATAAGGCCAAAACTGTGCACAGTACCCCAGGTGTGGTCTCACCAAGGCCCTGTACAATTGTAGCAAGACTTCCTTACTCTTATACTCCAACCCCCTTGCAAAAAAGGCCAACATGCCATTTGCCTTCCTTATTGCTTGCTGTACCTGCATGCTAGCTTTCTGTGTTTCTTGCACGAGGACACCTAAATCTCTCTGAACACCAACATTTGAAAGTTTCTCACCATTTAAAAAATATTCTGTTTTTCTATTCTTCCTACTAAAATAGAAACATAGAAATATAGAAAGTGAATAACCTCACACGCCCTAAGAGGACGCTAACGGGGCGCAAAGCAACTTGTGCCCGGGTGCGGCGCCTCCAATGCCTCCCGCGAAATTCAGTGAGAGGTTAGCGGTGGCGCTAGCGCCTCGCGGCGCTGCGCCGCCGGCGATGACGTTATCACCGTGCGCAGCGCCCCGCTCGCGCCCTGGCCACGATCTTCGGTAGCTCCCCGTGACTTACCGCCGGACGCTATGTCCGACGGGGTCAGGGGGGCCTACCTGCGGCCGGGGCGGCGCTATTTAAAGGCGAGGTGCCGGGCGGCCATTTTTGTTGCTGGCCGCCTGCCAGCACCTGCCTCCGCTGCTGTCCCCGGGCTCCTTACCCGACCCCCCCCCCCACCACCCCCCGCGGAGTGCAGGCTGCGCTCCATGAGCCCGGAACTTCTCTTGCGTGCCGGGCTCTTTTGCCGGCACTCCGATCCGCGGTGACCCAGCTGGGCCCCGGGTCGCGCTGCGCAAGGCCCCTCCCCTTTAAGAAGGGGAGGAAGGCCTGCAATACTGCGGCACGTAGCACCGCGATATTCCCTCGCAGCGCCCCAAGAGGGAGGCGGGGTGCTTCTAGTAGCGCCCTGCTTCCCTCTTGGGGTGCTACCACTCAATTTCGGTCGCAGGGGTGCTAAAAGTAGGGCCCCGGCGAAGTTAGCGCCCCAAAGGAGGCGCGACTCAATATTTTGCCCTTTGTATTCTCCTCATAGCTCACTGTCCCACCTAGCTTTGTATCATCAACAGCCTTGGATACATTACACTCGGTCCCTTCATCTAGGTCATTAATATAGATTGTGAATAGCTGATCCTTGCGGCACCCCACTAGTTACAGCCTGCCGACCTGAAAAAGATCTGTTTATCCCTACTCTCTGTTTTCTGTTCGTTAACCAATCCTCTATCCATGCTATTATATTACCCCCAACCCCGTGAGCCCTTATCTTGTGTAATAACCTCTTATGTGGCACCTTATCGAATGCCTTTTGGAAATCCAAATATACAACATCCACTGGTTCCCCTTTATCTACCCTGCCAGTTACATCCTCAAAAACCTCGAATAAATTTGTCAAACATGATTTCCCTTTCATAAAACCATGTTGACTCTGCCTAATCATGTAATTGTAAGGTACACATGCATTGTTCTCTATCTATATATGCTTTGGCGATTCTGTATCTCTTTACTTCACCCGACGAAGGAGTAGTAAGCTCCGAAAGCTTGTGATTTCAAATAAAACTGTTGGACTATAACCTGGTGTTGTGCGACCTCTCAATTTTGTCCACCCCAGTCCAACACTGGCATCTCCGCATCATAATCATGTTATGACAGAGGAATGTCACCAGGCATATTGATCATCACTACTGTTAACAGTAACCATTTCTAGCACCATTCTGCCTACAAAACAACAGTCAGCACACTTCAAAAGTAACTTATTAGCTGTGAAGCGCTTTGCAATGTCATCGAACCGCGGATGGTGTTATATAAATGCGAGTTTGCTCGTTCTTAGTACTGGCATAATTGTAGCATGTTGAATATGCTACAAAGAACAAACTATTTGAACACGGAGACTGACACCTTATTAGTGTTCTTTGAATGGAATTAAATGAAAATACTGAACCTTGTTACAAGCAGTTGAGCCCGTCTATAAAGCCTAAATAGGATGATGTAGTAAGGGCTGAATCAGAGTCAGAGGGCTGGATTTTGAATGACCCATGGAGTCGGGTTTGGAGGCGTGTGGGGGGTTAAATTTGCGGGGTCGGGGTTTCCGACCCCATCCCGACTCCATCCCGCCTCCACGCAATTTTGACAGAATCAGTCGCGGGGTTCCCAACTCCGTCCCGCCTTCAAGAGGCGGGAGAGGCCATTAAAGCCCTTAACAAGCTCTAAATTGGCTCTGTAATGCCATTTTGAAACGCTGTAGCTAGTTTAACCCTCTTCTGACGTGAAGCACGCCTGGTGTGAAACACTCCAGTGAAACCTGGCGGGAGCACAAGTGGATAGCTGACTATCGGCTGCAGGTGCACTATTACAACGGAGATGTGATGAAGGTAGTCGCCTCTGATGCTGCTGCATTGAATGTCTTCAGAGACTGCCTGGGAGGACTTGCTTGGCAAAAAAATTCTCATTCCCATATTTTCTCATTCTCATATTCTCTCTCTCTCTCTCTCTCTCTCTCTCTCCCCATCCCCATTTTTGCATCCAGGTCACATCAAAAGCCAGCCAGGTCCTCTCTCACCAACAGTCTCTGAGACTGGGCAGTTAGCAATGATGACATCATCAGAGGCGACTTTCAGACTGAAAACACTCATTGGTTCATGGGTTCCCACATGCTGGAACTCAATTGCCCAATTAAGTGAAAATTGCATCTGGCATCCACATTAATCTGGAGTCGGGGGGGAAAACACGAAATGCGGATTACACGACCCCAACCCGACCCCAAGACAAAATCCAGCCCAGAATGTTTATGAGCGACCAGCCTGAGTTCTGTATGTTGGTAAGGCCCACTATGTCAGGAAGTGTTAAGGGGAGGAAGAGGCTGTTGAGTAATAAAAGGCAGTTTGAGCTTTCAAAATTTGCAATGCTTTTCTCTCACACAACATAAGAACATAAGAACTTAAGAAACAGGAGCAGGAGTCGGCCAATCGGCCCCTCGAGCCTGCTCCGCCATTCAATAAAATCATGGCTGATCCAATCTTGGCCTCAACACCACTTTCCCGCGCTCTCCCCATACCCCTTGACTCCCTTGTAGTTCAAATGTCTGTCAATCTCCGCCTTGAATATATTCAATGACTCCGCCTCCACAGCTCTCTGGGGTAGAGAATTCCAAAGATTCACGACCCTCTGCGAGAAGAAATTTCTCCTCATCTCCGTCTTAGATGGGAGACCCCTTATTCTGAAACTATGCCCCCTAGTTTTTATTCTACTTAAATCCTTTTGTCTCCATGTCTAATCATGGACATTATACAATTACAGAAATATATAGAGAGCCAAACAACAACAACAACTTGCATTTATATAGCGCCATTAAATCGTAAAACGTCCCAAGGTGCTTCACTAGTGCATTATCAAACAAAATTTGACACCGAGCCACACAAGGAGATATTAGGTCAGATGACCAAAAGCTTGGTCAAAGAGGTAGGTTTTAAGGAGCATCTTAAAGGAGGAAAGAGAGGTAGAGAGGCGGAGAGGTTTAGGGAGGGGATTACAGAGCTTAGGGCCCAGGCAACAGAAGGCATGGCCACCAAAGGGCATTGTGTTGTTTGTTTTACATTTGTTTTGTTATTGAGAACCTATGTCTGTCTGTCAGCCGTGGCTCAGTGGGCAGCACTCTCACTTGTGAGTCAGAGGGCTGTGGGTTCAAAGTCCCACTCCAGGGGCTTGAACACAAATCTCTAGGCTGACACTCCAGTGCAGTGCTGAGGCAGTGCCGCACTGTCGGAGGTGCAGTCTTTTGCATGAGACGTTAAACCGAGGCCCCGTCTGCTCTCTCAGGTGGACGTAAAAGATCCCATGGCACTATTTCAAAGAAGAGCAGGGGAGTTATCCCCGGTGTCCTGGCCAATATTTATCCCTCAACCAACATCACTAAAACAGATTATCTGGTCATTATCACATTGCTGTTTGTGGGAGCTTGCTGTGCGCAAATTGTCCACCAGGTTTCCTACATTACAACAGTGACTACAAGTCAAGTACTTCATTGGCTGGAAGCACTTTGGGCTGTCCAGTGGTTGTGAAAGGCGCTGTAGAAATGCAAGTCTTTCTTTCTTTCTAGGTGAAGGGCCAAGAGTCCAATTGCAGGATACACACCTGGAAAGGAGAGAAAAGGGAAGGCAAATCAATTAGGGTGAGAATAAAGCAAATAATTATTGAATCGTTACTTGTTGTAATTGTTAACGCAATACCCCAAGACACAGGGAGCCAGAGGATCATAAGAACATAAGAAATAGGAGCAGGAGTCGGCCATTCAATAAGATCATGGCTGATCTTCTACCTCATCTCCACTTTCCTGCACTATCCCCATATCCCTTGATTCCCTTAATATTCAAAAATCTGTCTTGAATATACTCAACGACTGAGCCTCCACAGCCCTCTGGGGTAGAGAATTCCAAAGATTCACCACCTTCTGAGTGAAGAAATGTCTCCTCATCTCAGTCCTAAATAGCCGACTCTTTATTCTGAGACTGTGATCCCTGGTTCTAGACTCCCCGGCCAGGGGAAACATCCTCCCTGCATCTACCCTGTCAAGCCTTGTAAGAATTTAGTATGTTTCAATGAGATCACCTCTCATTCTTCGAAACTCTAGAGAATATAGGCCTAGTCTACTCAATCTCACCTCATAGGACAATCCCCCTGACATGAATCTTGTCATTCATGTGGAAATGACTTATGAAATAATACTGGGCGGCCTGCTGGTGGCGCTGTCCAGGGAGAGTATAAATACTTGGGCATGGGCCCAGCTTGCTCAGGACATTCTTTAACAGGAACTAGTAAAGGACACAACTAGACCTCCATGTTGAGAAACAGTTGATTAAAGCTTTGTTTAACGCTTAGATCAAGTGCCTAGTAGTTTTCTTACGTCACCCCCCATCCCAGGAACCAGTCTGGTGAACCTTCGTTGCACTCCCTCTATGGCAAGTATATCCTTCCTTAGGTAAGGAGACCAAAACTGTACACAATACTCCAGGTGTGGTCTCACCAGGGCCCTATATAATTGGAGTAAGACATCTTGGGCTAAAACTTGAGTGGGGCGCTAACTTCGCTGGGGCGCTACTTTTAGCGCCCCAGAAAAATTAGCGCCCCCGCGCTGGAACTTGAGTGGTTGCGCTCAAAGAGAGAAGCGGGGCGCTACTGGAGGCGCACCGCATCCCTCTTGGGGTGCTGCGAGTCAATATCGCGGCACAATGTGCCGCGGTATTGCAGGCTTTCCTCACCTTCTTAAAGGGGAGGGGCCTTGCGCAACGCGACCCAGGGCCCAGCTGGGCCCCCGGGGATCGGGAGTGCCGACAAAAGAGCCTGGCACGCAAGAGAAGTGCCGGGCTCATGGAGCGCAGCCTGCACTCTGCGGGGGGGGGGGGGGGGCCGTTCAGGAGGCCGGGGATGGGAGCGGAAGCAGGTGCTGACAGGCGGCCAGCAACAAAAATGGCTGCCCCGCACCTCACCTTTAAATAGCGCCTCCCCGGCCGCAAGTAGGCCCCCCTGACCCCGTCAGACATGGCGTCCGGCGGTAAGTCAGGGGGCGCGAGTGGGGCACTGCGCACGGTGATGACATCATTGCCGGTAGCGCAGCGCCGCGGGGCGCAACCGGTTAGCGCCGCTGCTAACCTCCCGCTGAATTTCGCGGGTGGCGTGGGCGGCGCCGCGCCCGGGCGCTAGTTGCTTTGCGCCCCGTTACCGCCCTCTTACGGCACTAACGGGAGGCGCAAAGCAACCAAATTTTTTTCCCCTCTACTCTTACACTCAAATCCTCTTGCAATAAAGGCCAAAAATGCAATTAAAGATTGAAAAGGGATAATATGTTGATATTCAGTACTGTACCAAAGGATTGAATGCAGAGCAAAATATTTTTCTATCTGATCCAAGCATTACAGTTAATGTCAAGAGAAGTTGAATTATGACAGTTTTTGTTTAGTGCTTATAAATGCAATAAGATGTTGCTGATCAAAAGTTGCTTAATGTGTTTCCCTCCACCTCACTGAGCTCAGTGGCATACCCAGAGTGAAAGCGCAATTTCCTGCTGTTTGTTGTTCACAGTGTTTTAATGGCCGGATCGCATGAATGGGAAGTAAAGGGAGATTGGCTCTTGCGTTTCAACAGCATGGATCCAATCCATGTAACTCATTTATGTCTGGCAGGTAGCCCTGGGTCTTGTCATCGTGTTTACCCAGTGATTGATAAAACCATTTTAAATTGCTTATTCCGCATGTTTCCAAATGGAGGTTAGAGTGAAGGCTGTGAACTATACTATTTTATAGTGACACTCTAAAACCACAGTCACATGTCAATTTTGCGATTTAACCCTTTACATTTAAACGAAAAATCAATCGCATGTCTTGGAAAATTGAGTCTGGGAGCTTGGATTGAATGGTGTGTCCACTAAATCAAGTCTATCAAGTGAAATATGCATAGTTCCCTGCCATGGTGCAAGCAGCAGTTCTTTCTTGCTGTTTGATGACAGGTGCCGCATACTAATACTAAAGTTAATTGATATCTTGGAAGATCTCCTTTGACAATATGCGAGCGGTGTGATTGAAAATGTTTTTGTGTCAGATATTTTTGAACTCTTTTAATGGAGTTTCTGCAGGAGATGTTTCATTCACAGTTCCTCTTGATTCCTTCCTTCTCTGTGTAGATAGCCTCGTCTCCCCTGGCTGACTCTGATGACCTCACTAGGGGTGTCATTTCCTTTTGGTGCAATGACGATCAATGCACTCACACGGAATTCCTTTGTGTGCTGCATTAACATATTAAGCAAAGAAATTTTATGTGAACATATTAATGATGGCCCAGAGGAAATGAAATTCCCCAGGATAGATCTCTTCATCCTCCTTCTCACCAGAAGCTGCATTCCTTGTACCTAACTAAATTTGATCTTTGGATACGAGAGATGTTATTTAGCTCATCTTGAAATATTTGGATTCAAGAGCAGGAAGGAAAAAGTGCATGAATTTTTGGCTTTATTTTAAGAAGACTATTCTAGGAAGTGTTCCTAGAGGATGGATGGATAATCAATTCTTTCTCTCCGGAGGGGAGGGGAGGGGGTGGTAGCACTCTTGACTCTGAGTCAGAAGGTTGTGGGTTCACAGTCCCACTCCAGAGACTTGAGCACAAAAATCTAGGCTGACACTCCAGTGCAGTGCTGAGGGAGTGCTGCACTGTCGGAGGGGCCGTCTTTCAGATGACACATTAAACCAAGGCCCCATCTGCTCTCTCAGGTGGACGTAAAAGATCCCACGGCACTATTTCGAAGAAGAGCAGGGGAGTTCTCCCCAGTGTTCTGGCCAATATTTATGCCTCAATCAACATCACTAAAACAGATTATCTGGTCATTATCACATTACTGTTTGTGGGAGCTTGCTGTGCACAAATTGGCTGCCGCGTTTCCTACATTACAACAGTGACTACACTTCAAAAAGTACTCCACTGGCTGTAAAGCGCTTTGGGATGTCTGGTGGTTGTGAAAGGGGCTAGAGAAATGCAAGTCTTTCTTTCTTTATTCCATTGTAATAAATACCAACCATCAAATTGTAATTTTTGACTCCCATGTTTATGTCGCTCTGTAGCATTATCATCTCTGTACCTATCACAATAGCCTTTTATAGTAAAAGAGTTTCTTTAATTAATTGTTGCTGATGGCTCCATTAGATCTGATCAGTAGATGTTGAAGTGTCGAATGCAGGCACACGTACCCAGGCCCACCACACTGATCTGAATTTAAAATATTGTATTTGCAAACACTGTGATCAATAACAATAAACAGCAAAATTATTGTTGTTAGTGTCATTCCTCTCCCTGCATATTTGTCATTAACGAAACCACAATTTAAACTTAACGAATGTCCTATTGAACATCCCATATTATTAATGAAGGTTCCCACCCACAAGGCAAACCTGGCGGATAGTGATAGACCTGCTGGGCATTTCCAGCATTCACAGCGTTTCCTGTTAAATCCACCAGTTTATGCTGTTCTTCCCTCTTTAGTGTCAGTCTTTGCCCGGTGGTGGCACTCTTGCCTGTGGGGCAGCATGTTGTGGCTTTGCGCCCCACTCCAGAGACTTGAGCACATGATTTACTCCTGTGCAGTACTGAGGGAGTGCTGCACTGTTGGAGGCGCTGTCTGTCTTCAATGAGATTATACACTGAGGTCCCACCTGCCCTCGCAGGTGGACATGAAAGATTCCATGGCACTATTTGAACAAAAGCAGGAGAGTTGTTCTGGTCAACACTGATTACTCAACTAACATCACCAATACAGATTATCTGATCACTTATCGCATTACTGTTAGTGGGACCTTGCTGTGTGCAAATTGGCTGCTGCATTTGCCTACTTTATAATAGTGACTGCACTTCATTGGCTGTGAAGTACTAGGGGTGTCCTGAGGTTGTGAAAGGAACTATAAATGCAGGTTCTTGCTTTCTTACGATGCCTGGCAATTTTTTTAATGTATTGAACTATATTGAGTACTGTACTCGTACTTTAGTGAAAGTATATAATCTTACATCAATCAGGAATCATAGAATCATAGAATGGTTACAGCACAGAAGGAGGCCATTCAGCCCATCGAGCCCGTGCTGGCTCTCTGCAAGAGCACTTCAGCTAGTCCCACTCCCCCGCCCGTTCTCCGTAGCCCTGCAATATTTTTTCCTTCAGGTACTTATCCAACTCCCTTTTGAAAGCCACGGTTGAATCTGCCTCCACCACCCTCTCAGGCAGTGCATTTCAGATCCTAAACACTCGCTGCGTAAAAATATTTTCCTCATGTCGCCTTTGGATATTTTGCCAATCACCTTGAATCTGTGTCCTCTGGTTCTCAACCCTTCCGCCAATGGGAACAGTTTCTCTCTATCTACTCTGTCCAGGCCCTCATGATTTTGAACACCTCTATCAAATCTCCTCTCAACCTTCTCTGCTCTAAGGAGAACAACCCCAGCTTCTCCAGTCTATCCACCTAACTGAAGTCCCTCATCCCTGGAACTATGCTCATAAATCTTTTCTGCATCCTCTCTAAGGACTTCACATCCTTCCTAAAGTGCGGTGCCCAGAATTGGATACAATACAGTAAACTCTTTCGTATCCGGCACCGACGGGACCAGGATGGTGCCGGTTGATGAAAAATTCCGGATAACAGAGAGGTAGGCAATTTTTAACACAAAAAAAATAAAAACCAGTGACTAACTCGGCCACCGCGGGAAACTCGGACTTGGAAAAATGAAAAATGGATGGATTCGGCAAGATTACCGGTTATCTATTTTGCCGGTTAATAAAAAATTCCGGTTGATTAGGTGCCGTTTAAACAAGAGTTTACTGTACTCCAGTTAATTTTGAATTGTGTATATAGTTTTTATATACACACATGCACAAGGTTAGTTGTAATTCATGTCAACCTGCGCTATAGTGTGGGTGCTGGTCCTGGTGAGATACTACCATTAAAGAGTGACAAGAAAGACAGTGTGAGGCAGTGTCAGTGTGTGCCAGATAGATGGCCAGGAAATTCCTCCAGTCCTCCAGCGTTTCTTCGCCGAATGCGCAGCAGAACTGGAGCGGGAGCGGGAGCGTGTCCGAGGAATTTCCCGGCTGGAAGATCCTTTCGAAGTATGGCACTTTGTGTGTGTGTGTGTGTGTGTGTGTGTGTGTAAAAAACAAAATCACAACGGTGTTGTGTCCTGACAGAAGACACATCAAAGCTGTGGAAAGTTAAACTCTCAATATGAAGTGTAGCAATCCTACTGGTCACCGTATGGTACGCAAGCTGCTTACAGCAAAGAATTCCCACAGCTCGCTGCTTCTTGCTGTGCTCAGACTGGCCATGTTTCCACAAGAGAGTATGTTTTATCTGCAGTATGCATTGTGTATGTACAATGGACAACTCTGTTTCTCATTAACTATAACAAAGTAATCTCCAAGGTTGTTTGACTCATGGAAAATGCACGCTCACAGTTCTCTGTGACATTCAAAACTCAGGAGGGTTTATTCATTCCTACCTGATTAACCCTTCCTATGCTGAACTTGCTTCGTAGTTTTTGACCCATTTCTTTATTCCGTACTGTATTAATGATACACATTTGCTAGAAATTCTTCCATTTGTTACATTTATCCCATAGGAAAGTCCCATTCCCAGTTAGATCCTTTGGGGTCAATCTAACACAAAGGAATTTCTCACCACATAATACACTGTCGACTTAACACAATGAATATTAAGGGCTAAATTTTATTAACTTGTCATTAAGTTCAACTGGCATTTTGCATGGTATTTTGCTATTTCCCAAAAATCATGCAGCATTTTTGGTATGCCATTTTGTTATATTCATTGTCCTACAACAACAACAACAACTTGCATTTATATATGTGAGAAGTCGCACAACACCAGGTTATAGTCCAACAGTTTTATTTGAAATCACAAGCTTTCGGAGCTGCTGCTCCTTTGTCAGGTGACGAAGGAGCAGCGCTCCGAAAGCTTGTGATTTCAAATAAAACTGTTGGACTATAACCTGGTGTTGTGCGACTTCTCACATTTGTCCACCCCAGTCCAACACCGGCATCTCCACGTCATGCATTTATATAGCGCATTTAATGTAGTAAAACATCCCAAGAAGCTTCACAGGAACAATTATCAAACACAATTTGACACTGAGCCACATAAGGAGATATTAGGGCAGGTGACCAAAAGCTTGGTTGAAGAGGTAGGTTTTAAGGAGCGTCTTAAAGTAGGAAAGAGAGGTAGAGAGGTGGAGAGGTTTAGGGAGGGAATTCCAGAGCTTAGGGCCTAGGCAGCTGAAGGCACGGCCGCCAATGGTGGAGCAAAGGAAATCGGGGGATGCATAAGAGGCCGGAATTGGAGATATGCAGAGTTCTCGGAGGATTATAAGGCTGGAGGAGGTTACACAGTTAGGGAGGAGCGAGTCCATGGATGGATTTGAACACAAGGATGAGAATTTTAAACTTGAGGCGTTGGTGGACCGAGAGCCACTTTAAACTGGCACCTCTGTCATTGGAATATTTCTCTGAGTTCACCCCTGCTGTAGCCAATTTCTAAATCTGCTCGCAGGGAGCCTGACAGCTAACTGAGAGTCCCCATATGTTGGTCTTGCACTTGTGGTACGACATTCTCAGTACAGGAATGTAAGGCTCTACTTTCTAAGTTTGGAATTCTGATGCGTATTTATCTGCTGAGCAACAACAACAACAACAACTTGTATTTATATAGCGCCTTCAACGTAGTAAAAGGTCCCAAGGTGCTTCACAGGAGCAATTATCAAACAAAATTTGACAGCGAGTCAGATAAGAAGATATTAGGGCAGATTAAAGAGGTAGGTATTAAGGAGAGTCTTAAATGAGGTCAGAGGTTAAGGGGTGATCCGATCGAAGTTTTCAAGATATTAAGGGGAACAGATAGGGTAGATAGAGAGAAACTATTTCCACTGGTTGGGGATTCTAGGACTAGGGGGCCTAGTCTAAAAATTAGAGCCAGATCCCTCAGGAGTGAAATTAGGAAACACTTCTACACACAAAGGGTGGTAGAAGTTTGGAACTCTCTTCAGCAAATGGCAATTGATGCTAGATCAGTTGTTAATTTAAATCTGAGATTGATAAGCTTTTTGTTAACCAAAGGTCAGATGGGGGAGAAATTCGGTATCGCCCCGTTTGGGCCGCAATTATCGGCCGGGCGCAAAGTTTAGCACCTGCCGCTAATTATCGCCTCCAACTGCAAACTTGGCTTTTATCGCCCCTGGAGGTGATTGGAGCGCTAAATCAGGTGCTACACACCTCTCTTAAGGTGCTAATGCCGAGGAGTGAGGTGCTACCTCAGAGCGCTGGTGAAGCTCATGTGATGTCAGTCAGCAATGGAACACAGACACACTGGCGCCGGCCAGTTCTTAAAGGGGAGGGTTGATCTTGCTCTCCATCCACACCCAGCTCATTGCAGCCTTGAATCTCGGCCTGGAGAGACCTGTACATCAAATCTGCTGGAAAGAACAATGGAGAGGACCAGGGAAAGAGCTCAGAGTGCAGCCCCCATAGTCTCTTCTAAATCGATGCAAGGAAGGTCAAATCAAAATGAACGTGCAAAGTGCTGCCCAGTACCCAAAACTCCTTCACACAGCGTTGAATCTCTCCAGAAGTCTCTCTCTCTTTCTGAGATCGTGTGGTGCAAAAATGTCGCCGACAAAAAAAGGCAGGAAGCGATCACCTTTAAATAGCACACCCCCAGTCCCTTCCCGACTACAAAACGTTCCCCTCAACCTGTCGTTGCTAGTGGCAGGCGGAAAGGCAGGGGGCGCCACTCTATATCCGGTCCGGGACGTTGCACGCTCGACTGACGTCACGATCTGCGGGCGCAGGAGATCGTGGCAGTAGTGTTTAGCACCGCCGCAAAATGTCTAGTCAATTTTGCGAGCGGTGCAAACATCGCCACGCCCGGGCGCTAGTTGCTTTGCGCCCCATTAGTGCCCTCTTAGGGTGCTAACGGGAGGCGCAAAGCAACCGAATTTTTCCCCCATAGAGTCATAGGGGGTGATTTTGCCAATGGGGGCGCATTGGAGGCGGGACTGCTGCTTGTCGGGTTTTAGTCCCGCCTCCGTCGACTTGTGGCCAACCCACATTACTTTCCCTTGATTGACCTTGTTAAGCTCACCTTCACAGCGCACTTTTGGACCCCTCCGACCCCCGCAGACCCACTGCTCGCCTCGGTGACCCTGGCAGGGTTTCCCGATGTCGGGAAGCCAGCACCTCTGATGGAAAAATGGGGATAATCCCCATCCCACCTCCAGGAGACGGGACCCGGCGCGGGTCAGGTACCCGCCTCCTGGGAAGATGGCACGGAGGCAGGTTGAGGGCGGGATGGGTACCTGCCCCCAGATTCTGCCATTTTCCCGGCAGTCCCGCCTCCAAACCCGCCTCCCCAGAGCTGGCAAGATCGCCCCCACAGAGTCATAACGGCACAGAAGGAGGCCATTTGGCCCATCGAGTCTGTGCTGGCTCTCTGTAGAGCAATCCAGTCAGTTCCATTCCCCCGCGCTATCCCCGTAACCCTGCAAATTTATTTCCCTCAAGTGCCTATCCAGTCTCCCCTTGAAAACATTCAGAATTTTCTCAATGAGAAGCTTTTGGAGGCGGGACTGCTGCTTGCCGGATTTCAGTCCCCCCTCCATCAGCTTCTGGCCAACCAGCGGGATTTTCCACTGATTGACCTTGTTAAGCCCGCCCAGCGGGCTCAGCAGGCCAATTAGGGGGAAGTCACTGACAGAGCACATCAACGTATGACGTGCCATCTGTCAAGAACTTTTGAAAGAAGAAATGTCAGCGTTTGACAGCTCTGTGAAGCTGCCAAACACTGACATTCTGTGTAGTTTGATGAGGCCTTGTGTTCAGAACTCATCAAATCTTTCAACTTTGTAGAAATCACCTGGCTTTTGGTTCGGAGGATCCAACAGCTAGTCTGTGATATCTACAATGGAGATGTCGGGACTCCGACTCCACAGCGGCTGAAGACTGTAGGCAGAAACAAAGGTAAGTGAACATTTTATAACACTTTACACTCACCTCACATACTTACCACTCCACGCTTGCACCCATCACTCACCTCTACATCGCACTTTCAGACCCCTCCGACCCCCGCAGACCTCCTTCTCATCTCCTACACCCTGGCGGGGTTCCCCGAGGTCGGGAAGCCTGCACTTTGGAGCTAAAAATAGGGATAACAGGCAGTTAATAGGCTTTAATCCATTTCCCGCCTCGAGGAGACGGGACCCGGGGCAGGACGTCTTCCTGCCTCCTCGCAAGAGGGCACGGAGGCAGGTTGGGGTCGGGTTTGCAACTCCCCCAAATCCTGCAACTTTACACCTCCATACCTCGGGGCTGACAAAATCCAGCCCTGAGTGTTTCCACTTCCACCACTTCCGTCGGCAGCGAGTTCCAGGTCCTCACCACTCGCTGCGTAAAAAAGTTTTTCCTCACACCCCCCCTGTATCTCTTGCCCAGAACCTGAAATCTGTGTCCCCTCGTCCTTGTACCATCAACTAGTGGGAACAGCCTTTCCCCATCTAGTCTATCCAAACCCGTCATAATCTTTATACACCTCTATCAAATCACCCCTCAACCTCCTTTGCTCTAATGAAAACAAATCCAGCTTCTCCAACCTGTCCTCGTAGCTAAGATCCCCCAACCCCAGAACCATTCTGGTAAACCTCCTCTGCACCCTCTCAAGGGCCTTCACATCCTTCCTAAAGTGTGGTGACCAGAAATGGACGCAATACTCCAGTTGTGGCCTAACCAGCATTTTATAAAGGTTCAGCATAACTTCTCTACTTTTGTACTCAATGGGGGAAAAATTGGGTTGCTTTGCGCCTCCTGTTAGCACCCTAAGAGGCGCTAACGGGGGGCAAAGCAACTAGCGCCCGGGCGCGGCACCGCCCACGCCTCCCGCGAAATTCAGTGGGAGGTTAGCAGCGGCGATAACCGATAGCACCCCACGGCGCTGCACTGCTGGTGATGACGTCATCACCGTGTGCAGCACCCCGCTCGCGCACCGGCCGCGGATCTTCGGGAGCGCCCCTGACTTACCGCCGGATGCTATGTCCGACGGGGTCAGGGGGGGCCTACCTGCGGCCGGGGAGGCGCTATTTAAAGGCAAGGTGCGGGGTGGCCATTTTTTTTTGCTGGCCGCCTGCCAACACCTGCCTCCGCTCCCGTCCCCGGCCTCCTGAGCGCCCCAAGAGGGATGCAGGGCGCTTCCAGTAGTGTCCCGCTTCTCTCTTGGGGTGCAACCACTTAATTTCCAGCACAGGGCTGTTCATTTTTCCGGGTAGCCCCCCTGCGAAGCTAGTGCCCCAAATGGGGCGCTACTCAATTTTTAGCCCATTATCTCTATTTGTGAAGCCTAAGATCCCATATGCTTTGCTAACCACTCTCTCAATATGTCCTGCCACCTTCAGGGACCTATGCACATTAACTCCCAGCTCCCTCTGTCCCTGCACACTCTTTAAAACTGTGCCATTAAGTGTGTATTGCCTCTCCCTGTTCCTTCTGCCAAAATGCATCACCTCACACTTCTCTGTATTAAATTCTGTCTGCCCATTCTGCTAGCCTTTCTATGTTCTGTTGCAGTCGATTGGTATCAACCTCACTGTTTGCCACACCCCCAAGTTTGGTGTCATCGGCAAATTTAGAAATTCTACTTTGTATTCCAATATCCAGGTCATTTATATATATCAAAAAAAGCAGTGGCCCCAGCACTGACCCTTGGGGAACACCACTGTCTACCATCCTCCAGTCTGAAAAACAGCCATTTACCACAACTCCCTGTTTTCTGTCCTTAAGCCAATTCCTTATCCAAGCTGCCACTGACCCACCTATTCCGTGAGCCTCAATTTCGTTAACCAGCCTTCTATGTGGTACTTTGTCAAACGCCTTCCGAAAATCCATGTAGACAACATCCATTGCATTCCCTTCATTAGTCCTCCCTGTTACTTCATCAAAAAATTCAATTAGATTAGTCAAACATGTTCTGCCTTTTACAAGTCCATGTTGGCTCTCCTTAATTAGCTTAAACCTCTCCACGTGCCCATTAATTTTTTCCTTGATTATTGTTTCTAAAACTTTACCCACCACTGATGTTAAACTGACCGGCCTGTAGTTACTAGGATTGTCCTTACACCCTTTCTTGAACAATGGTGTCACATTTGCCACTTTCCAATCCTCAGGCACCTCCCCCGCATCTAGGGAAGATTGGAAAATGATGGCAAGCCCTTCCACTATCTCCTTCCCCAATTCCCTTAGCAACCTGGGATGCAAGCCATCTGGACCAGGTGACTTATCCACTCTAAGCATACCCAGCCTTTCTCGTATATCCTGTCTATCAATTTTCACCCCATCCATTGCTTCTACCTTTTCCACTTCTACCGATATTTTGTCAGCATCCACCTCCTTAGTAAACACAGATACAAAGTACTCATTGAGTATTCTAGCCTTGCCCGGCGCCTCTAAGCATATAACACTTTCTTTTTCGCTATTAGGCCCCACCCCGCCTCTTACTACCCTTACTGTTTACATGCCGGTAGAAGATTTTTGGGTTCCCTTTTATGTTAACCGCCATTCTACTCTCATATTCTCTATTTGTCAATCTTATTTTCATCTTCACTTCCCCTCTCAACTTATTGTATTTGGTCTGGTTCTCCCTTGAAGAATTCACCTGACATGCATCATACACCCTCTTTTTTTGTTTCATCATCTTCTCTATCTCCCTCGTCAGCCAAGAAGCCTTTGCTTTGGTTCCCTTACCCTTCCCTCTTGTTGGAATGTACCTAGCCTGTACTTGGAACATCTCCTCCTTAAAGATCACCCATTGTTCCGTTACAGTCTTTGGTTCCATTTTACCCTGACTAGATCCCTTCGCATCCCATTGAAGTTAACCCCATTCCAGTTTAGAAGTTCCACTCTAGATTGTTCCTTGCTCCTCTCCATTGCTAATCTAAATCTTATGATACGATGATCACTCGTACCCAAGTGTTCTCCCACAGACACTTGGTCGACCTGGCCCACCTCATTCCCCAGCACCAGATCCAGCAATACCTCCTTCCTAGTTCGGCCTAACTCCATATACCTGCCTTTGGCCCATATCCCTTATGGTCTTAAGGGATATGGGTCAAAGGTGGGTACATGGAGTGAGGTCGCAGATCAGCTGTGATCTCATTGAATGGTGGAACAGGTTCGAGGGGTTAAATGACCTACTCCTGTTCCTATGTTCCTAGAGAGGCAGAGAGGTTTAGGGAGAGAATTCCAGAGCTTAGGGCCCAGGCAGCTGGAGGCACGGCCGCCAATGGTGGAGCGATTAAAATCAGGGATACTCAAGAGACCAGAATTGGAGGAGTGCAGAGATCTCAGAGGGTTGCGGGGCTGGAGGAGGTTGCAAATGGAGTAAGTCCCGTGGTTTTAACATGTCAAGGCTATGAATTGGGCCCTTCTGGAACTCTTCCTTGTTTATGGGCAACTAGGGATGGGCAAGAAATGTGGCCAATCCAGAATCATTTACATGCTTAGAGCAAATTACAAAGAAAACCCAGTGCTCCATTAGTAGCACAAAGAGGAAATTAAATCCCTTGGAATTCCTTTTTTAGATGGACATTCAAAAAATATATTTTCGCTGTTGTAGGGAGGAGAGATTTGTGTTACATTAATGTGAAGGAGTGAGAGAGGGAGGAAAGTAGCCAGATAAATTTAACCTATTCTATTCAATTAAATATGAACAGAAAATGCTGGAAACTGTTTTGATTGGGCACCTTACAGCTTTCTGGCCTTAACATTGAGTTCAACAACTTTAGATCATAACCACTTTCTCGGACATCCAGTGCTGGTAATGGTTGTGCTGTAACTCCTGTGGACCCATCTTTTGTTTCTTTACTTGTCCCATTGCCATCTCCTTTTGCTTTGCACCATCTTCCCTTTTGTCATTTATTCTCTCCTGCCCTCCACCCTATCACAGACCTTCCCTTTTGTTCTTTCCTCCCCTCCCCCCTTTCCCTGCCCCTACACTTGCTTAAAAATCTGTTACACCTCTAACTTTTTCCAGTTCTGACGAAAGGTCATCGACCTGAAACTGTTTCTCTCTCCACAGATGCTGCCTGACCTATTGAGTATTTCCAGCATTTTCTGTTTTTATTTCAGATTCCCAGCATCCGCAGGATTTTGATTTTTTTGTTGTGCTCTATCTCAAGGGAAGTGAGCTAGCTTGCTCACACTGATGTTGAACAGTGAGCTGTAACTCTAGCTGCTTGTCACTAAAAAGAAACTAGAAGGAACCAACACTTTGATGAACTATATCTTAATTGAACTGTATGGTGCAGCTGGCAACCAATCCCTGGTGAAAGGGAGAATGGAATCTGCTGTTGTTTCACAAGAGAGCCCAGCTCACAGTTCCAGTTTGATAGCTTGAAGCTCCCAATGCCATGACCCTGTTTACTGCTTCCCCAACTGGCTTGTTAAACCCCGCTGCAAATGAATTCATTGCGGAGGAGTCACAATTCAGGAAGCACAGGACTGTTAGAACATTCGCGCGAATAATGTGTCTCCGAATGTGCCAGTAAAAGGTTTATTTCGCTTGTTTGGAGTGTACATTATGAATTTGCCTTCACACAGAACAGTTTGCTCAGACACCGTCAAAATTTAGTGGAATTGTAAGTCATTTATTGTGTTTAGAATGCTCGTCAGAGGCAATTGTTTTTTGAGAGTACTGGTCTATGCATCAGCTTGACAATCTATATATACCATAGGAGGGAAATGAAGAACTGTTCTTTCAAACCAAAATACCTAAAGAGGATTAATCTAACAAATCACTTTGAACATTTCCAAATAATTACAAGTCAGTCACTTTATGAACAAATCTACACGCAGAGAGTGACAGCCCGAAAGAACTTTCCTCTTCTCATTAATGGAATTCTGAAGGAATTCAGTAGCACCATATTGCTCAAATGGCTATTTCAGAACAGCTCGCCAGGCAAAGCTCACTCTCTACTGATCGGGAGAGTATAATGCTTCACGACCAACCTTAGAAACTAGTTATGACACAACTGAAAATTTGTTCTAGATATCCTGTGGAGCGTACAAGCCGTTGAACATTAATTCAAGCAAAGCGCAATGCAGTTTAACGATTTCATATAACTTCTAATAAAGTTCTGCCACATTACTGAACACAAATGTTTCTCCGGATAAATATTTAAAGGAGTCTTTGCCTCTATCAGCCTCCACGAACGACCGTGTTATATAACAAAATGTCCATAATTGGACATAGATGTTAAAAACTCAGTTAGAGAGGCTGGAGGATGGATGGGATGGAAAATGGAAATGTTCGTACTGGTGCACTAGAAGGCAGCCTTCCCAGACAGTCCAGGATGGTTCTTGTACTGGTCTGGATCAGATGCCATCTTTATGCAGAAGAATTGTTTCCACTGAAGCAGTTTGGCTTCCGCTGGCCATTCATCCCAACTGGTCTATGCCAGTGTTTATAAGAATGTAAGAACATAAGAAATAAGAGCAGGAGTCGGCTATTCAGCCCCTCGAGCCTGCTCCGCCATTCAATAAGATCATGGCTGATCTTCTACCTCAACTCCACCTTCCCGCACTATCCCCATATCCCTTGATTCCCTTAGTATCCAAAAATCTATCGATCTCAGCCTTGAATATACTCCACGACTGAGCCTCCACAGCCCCCTGGGGTAGAGAATTCCAAAGATTCCAATCTTTTGAGTGAAGAAATTTCTCCTCATCTCAGTCCTAAATGGCCGACCCCTTATTCTGAGACTGTGTCCCCTGGTTCTAGATGCCCCAGCCAGGGGAAACATCCTCCCTGCATCTACCCTGTCAAGCCCCTTATGAATTTTATACATTTCAATGAGATCACCTCTCATTCTTCTAAACTCTAGGGAATATAGGCTTAGTGTATGCTCCACATAAGCCACCTCCCATCCTCTTCATCTCACCCTATCAGCATATCCTTCTATTCCTTTCTCCCTCATGTGCTTAACTAGTTTCCCCTTAAATGCATCTATACTATTCACCTCAACCACTCCCTGTGGTAGCGAGTTCAACATTCTCGCCACTCTCCGGGTAAAGAAGTTTCTTCTGAATTCCCTATTGGATTTATTAGTGACTAGCTTATATTTATGGCCTCTAGTTTTGGACTCCCCTACAAGTGGAAGCAACTTTTCTACATTTACCCTATTGAACCCCTTCACTCCTCATTCTTCTCTTTTCTAGATCTGCCCGTGTAGCTCAGCGAGTAGATTTCAGAATCAATACCAACAGCAACAGGGCAGCAACTTACGCTGGTGCCAACTTCACGGATGTTGTAAAGTTGCAATCACGACTTTCATTTTCTGAGGGAACGCCCTTCCCACTGGGGCCTATGCAAGAGGGTTGAGTGTTCAACCTGCCTGTAGCCTGAAAACATTGCGGCTGATTGCGTCCAGCACCATTGGTGGCTGCTTATGTTCACCACTATCGAGGCAGTACCACCAGAAGCACGGGGAAACCATCTCTAGAGGTGGGTCTCCCTGCCACCTTGTTACAGTGTGCTGCTTGAGCCGGGGCTGTCTCCAGCAACAACATCGTCCAATCTAGCAAAACTGACCTTTGAATTTGCAATTTTTTTTATTATTAGTTCCTGGGATGTGGGCGTCGCTGGCAAGGCCAGCATTTATTGCCCATCCCTAATTGCCCTTGAAAAGGTGGTGGTAAGTCGCCTTCTTGAACCGCTGCAGTCCATGTGGTGAAGGTACTCCCACAGTGCTGTTAGGGAGGGAGTGCCAGGATTTTGACCCAGCGACGATGAAGGATCGGCGATATACTTCTAAGTCAGGATGGTGTGTGACTTGGAGGGGAACTTGGAGGTGTTCCCATGCGCCTGCTGCCCTTGTCCTTCTAGGTGGAAGAGGTCGCGGGTTTGGGAGGTGCTGCCGAAGAAGCCTTGGCGAGTTGCTGCAGTGCATCTTGTAGATGGTACACACTGCAGCCATGGTACGCCGGTGGTGGAGGGAGTGAATGTTTAAGGTGGTGTATGGGGTGCCAATCAAGCGGGCTGCTTTGTCCTGGATGATGTCGAGCTTCTTGAGTGTTGTCGGAGCTGCACTCATCCAGGCAAGTGGAGAGTATTTCATCACACTCCTTACTTGTGCCTTGTAGATGGTGGAAAGACTTTGGGGAGTCAGGAGGTGAGACACTCACCACAGAATACCCAGCCTCTGACCTGCTCTTGTTGCCACAGTATTTATGTGGCTGGTTAAGTTTCTGGTCAATGGTGACCCCCAGGATGTTGATAGTGGGGGATTCGGCGATGGTAATGCCGTTGAATGTCAAGGGGCGGTGGTTAGACTCTCACTTGTTGGAGATAGTCATTGACTGGCACTTCTGTGGCGCGAATGTTATCTGCCACTTATCAGCCCAAGCCTGGATGTCGTCCAGGTCTTGTTGCATGCGGGCAGGGACTGCTTCGTTATCTGAGGAGTTGCGAATGGCACTGAACACTGTGCAGTCATCAGCGAACATCCCCATTTCTGACATTATATTGGAGGGAACGTCATTGATGAAGCAGCTGAAGATGGTTGGGCCTAGGACACTGCCCTGAGGAACTCCTGTAGCGATGTCCTGGGGCTGTGATGATTGACCTCCAATCACCACAACCATCCTCCTTTGTGCTAGGTATGACTCCAGCCAGTGGAGAGTTTTCCCCCAGATTCCCATTGACTTCAGTTTTACTAGGGCTCCTTGATGCCACACTCGGTCAAATGCTGCCTTGATGTCAAGGGCAGTCACTCTCACCTCACCTCTGGAATTCAGCTCCTTGGACAAAGGCTGTAATGAGGTCAGGAGCCAAGTGGTCTTGGCGGAACCCAAACTGGGCATCAGTGAGCAGGTTATTGGTGAGTAAGTGCCGCTTGATAGCACTGTCGACGATACCTTCCATCTCTTTGCTGATGATTGAGAGTAGACTGATGGGGCGGTAATTGGCCGGATTGGATTTGTCCTGCCTTTTGTGGACAGGACATACCTGGGCAGTTTTCCACGTTGTCGGGTAGATGCCAGTGTTGTAGCTGCACTGGAACAGTTTGGCTCGAGGCACGGCTCGTTCTAGAGCACAAGTCTTCAGCAGGATAGCCGGGCTGTTGTCGGGGCCCATAGCCTTTGCTATATCCAGTGTGCTCAGCCGTTTCTTGATATCACATGAAGTGAATCGAATATAACTGAACTTTAATGGCTCCAAGATAGAAACCAGAGAAAGCAAAATGTTAACAAGTAGATGGATGACTACAAATGCACGGTAAAGTAATCTAACAATGATGGAGCTCTGTGTCCCTTTCCTGATTCAGCAGTTATTGCAAAAATCAGATTTCGTGGAGTAATCACCAATTAGTTTTCTTCACCATCCCAGCACTTTATTCAGTCGACAACTTTAATGCAGAAATTCAGGTGAAGCACTTATTGAGTGCGGCAGGATTTTGAAGAGTCTGCTGCTCAGACTGAGAGAGATTTAGCATCAGCATTTTATGCAGATTAATACAATGATCTGACCATTTTTAAACGTTGAATCAGTTTTACTAGTATAGGAAGCACTATGTAAGCAGGCTCATTATTTACAGTTGAGCACTGGGCTAAGTTTAGATCGTACACGAATATAACAGATTGCAGAAGCATATAAGGTAGTTACTTTGATGGAATATGCAATTAGTAAACTGTAATCCATAGCTGCTAATGGACAAAACAGTGGAAAAATCACACTTGGACTTCATTATAAATGGGAACTAATTTCAAATGGGCACAGACTAGTAAGCTCAGTGGAAGCCCATTGGAATCTTTATCATTATAACAGAAATGTCATTCTAAACAGATTGCTGTGCATATATTAATATAAACATAAATGGCATTACCATCGCTGAATCCCCCACCATCAACATCCTGGGGGTCACCATTAACCAGAAACTTAACTGGACCAGCCACATAAATACTGTGGCAACAAGAGCAGGTCAGAGGCTGGGTATTCTGTGGTGAGTGTCTCACCTCCTGACTCCCCAAAGTCTTTCCACCATCTACAAGGCACAAGTAAGGAGTGTGATGAAATACTCTCCACTTGCCTGGATGAGTGCAGCTCCGACAACACTCAAGAAGCTCGACATCATCCAGGACAAAGCAGCCCGCTTGATTGGCACCCCATACACCACCTTAAACATTCACTCCCTCCACCACCGGCGTACCATGGCTGCAGTGTGTACCATCTACAAGATGCACTGCAGCAACTCGCCAAGGCTTCTTCGGCAGCACTTCCCAAACCCGCGACCTCTTCCACCTAGAAGGACAAGGGCAGCAGGCACATGGGAACGCCATCAGCCATCACCTCCAAGTTCCCCTCCAAGTCACATACCATCCTGACTTGGAACTATATCGCCATTCCTTCATCGTCGCTGAGTCAAAATCCTGTAACTCTCTCCCTAACAGCATTGGGAGAGTACCTTCACCACACGGACTGCAGCGGTGCCAGGAGGCGGTTCATCACCACCTTCTCAAGGGCAACTAGGGATGGGCAATAAATGCTGGCCTTGCCAGCGACGCCCACACCCCACTATTTAAAAAAGGTGGTAGGGAGAAAACAGGGAATTATACATCGGTAAGCCTGACATCGGTAGTGGGGGAAATGCTAGAGTCCATTATAAAAGATGTAATAGCAGAGCACTTGGAAAACAGTGACAGGATCAGACAAAGTCAACATGGATTTACAAAAGGTAAATCATGCTTGACTAACCTACTGGAATTTTTTGAGGATGTAACTGGTAGAATAGATAAGGGAGAACCAGTGGATGTGGTGTATTTGGACTTTCAGAAAGTTTTCGATAAGGTCCCGCATAAGAGGTTAGCGTGCAAAGTTAAAGCACATGGGATTGGAGGTAAGGTACTACTTGGATAGAGAACTGGTTGGCAGACAGGAAGCAAAGAGTTGGAATAAATGGGTCTTTTTCCGAGTGGCAGGCAGTGACTAGTGGGGTACCGCAGGGATCGGTGCTAGGACCCCAGCTATTCACAATATATATATATATGATCTAGACGAGGGAACTAGATGTAATATCTCCAAGTTTGCAGATGACACAAAGCTGGGTGGGCGTGTGTGCTGTGAGGAGGATGCAGAGAAACACCAGTATGATTTGGACAGGCTGGGTGATTGGGCAGATGCATGGCAGATGCAGTATAATGTGGATAAATGCGAGTTTATCCACTTTGGTGGCAAAAACAGGAAGGCAGATTATTATCTGAACGGCAATAGATTGGGAAAAGGGGAAGAGCAACGAGACCTGGGTGTCCTTGTGCACCAGTCGCTGAAGGTAAGCATGCAGGTGCAGCAGGCGGTTAAGAAGGCAAATGGTATGTTGGCCTTCATAGCGAGAGGATTCGAGTACAGGAGCAAGGATGTCTTGCTGCAGTTGTACAGGGCCTTGGTGAGACCACGCCTTGAGTATTGTGTGCAGTTTTGGTCGCCTTATCTGAGGAAGGATGTTCTTGCCATGGAGGGAGTGCAGCGAAGATTCACCAGACTGATACCTGGGATGGCAGGAATGACGTATGAAGAGAGATTGGGTCGATTAGGCTTATATTCGCTGGAGTTTAGAAGAATGAGAGGGGATCTCATTGAAACTTATAAAATTCTAGCAGGACAAGACAGACTAGATGCAGGAAGGATGTTCCCGATGGCGGGGAGTCCAGCACCAGGGGTCACAGTCTAAGGATAAGGGGTAAGCCATTTAGGACTGAGATGAGGAGGAATTTCTTCACCCAGAGAGTGGTGAACCTGTGGAATTCTCTACCACAGAAGACAGTTGAGGCCAATTCATTAAATATATTGAAGAAGGAGTTAGATATATTTCTTAAGGCTAAGGGGATCAAGGGATATGGGGAGAAAGCAGGGACAGGGTACTGAATTTGGCTGATCAGCCATGATCTCATTAAATGGCGGAGCAGGCTCGAGGGGCCGAATGGCCTACTCCTGCTCCTATCTTCTATGTTTCTATGAATGAATAAAAAAAAACAACCTGGATATAAGGGGGTAGATTTTCCGCTCGAATTACACCTATTCCCAGGAGCTCAACCCCTGCTGCTGCCAAGACTTCCTGTTGGAAGTGGCGAGGTGGTTACTACGGGGTGGATTTTGATACGTAGCGCACATTGGGTGCGTGGTGGGCAGCGCGGTCGGAAGGTTCGCCCCGTATCACCAGCAAGAGCAATCACACAGGCGAGTTGCCCATGCATTTATAGCGCCGACTAGCAGCTCGCCAATTTGGAACAGACCGTGTCTCGCGAGCCCGACACCTATTTAAGCAAGCTTGCACATCTTAAAGCAGAGCGGCCTTTCAATTTCTCACTTACGCCTGCCTTGAATTTGGAGCTTTTGCTGAGAAATGTCTGCTTCCGGGGCCAGCCTGTTGTGGTGAGACTGCGGCGGTAGTCCTGGTCAAGGAGGTGATGCCCCGGAAACAGATCATCCATCCCTCAGTGGGCAGACAGATGCCCAGCCAGATGCTGCAGCAAGGAGGAAGACGATAACTAAATACCAGAAGTATCATCCCCAGGACGTGGAGGGAGCGTTGGAAAAAGCTCAATGACCTTTACACGGACAGCAAAGGTGAGAATGATGTCTTGCTATCTCTTTTTCTCAACATGATGCTGAGCCACAATATTATTCCATCCCCAGCACTGCTTATGTGGCTCGGTATCAAATTTTGTCTGATAATGCTACTGTGAAGTGCCTTAGAGCGTTTTACGATGTTAAAGGCGCTATATAAATGCAACGTGATGTTGTACTGCTATGTTGATACAGTGGATTGCCACAGGATTTGAGGAATAGTGACTGCTCCCAGGATATCATGCATTCACTTGCATCATTCTGCTCTGATATTCCAAAACCACCAAAGCACATAAAGAATGAAATCGTTTCCAAGTTATATTACCCACAGAGTTGTTGTTAGGGGGTCAAATGGCTCCAACTGTGCCCTCAATGAGGCCCTGTACCTTTGGGGAACCTGTCACCTGGTAAGGGTGCTGTGCCATCTCATACTGCTGCCTACTTTCCACAGGGGAAGGAATGAGCATTTTTCCCGGGCAGACCGAGCTTCTGCCATTTGTTTGATGCACTGACACACCGACGACTGACTGAGATGGTAAATCCCTCCACTGGTGACTTGGAAGGATCCAGCAGCACAGAGATTTAACGCTGTCGCCACCTCCACAGCCGCGGGCATGGCTGTCCCTGTGACGGAACTGGTGTGGAGGCCCTGCTCTAAAAGAAGGCTTAACTTGGTCGCAGCCTCCCTTGTAAATTATAGGTGATAAAGTCAGATCTTTCCAGACATACCCAGGTTGGTGCGCCTAGGTTTAAACATATGGCACATAGGATGAGGACAAGTAGGTTCCAAACACCTCCGATTGCACCAGCCTTTCTGCCTTACACATTGTTGGTGAAAAATGAATTCACTCGAGTCTGTTTTAAAGCAGAAGATCACAGTTTATTTGACAGAGCGCTCTGGGAGAAGAATTCACAGGTCCCGCGACCTGATGACCCTTCTTTTCCCAGATTTACAGGTATCAAGCATCTTTATACCTTATGGTATTGGATACAAAATGTCTTTACCCAATTAGGTTTCCCTAGCAACAAGAATAATTAGAACACAGGGGGTTTTTGACTTCCTCACCGAAACTATAAACATCGGAATGTGGTCAGTGTGTCTGTCTTACATTCTTGCTTTTACATTTTATAATTTACTTACACACATACAGTATTCTCCCTCTTCCAAATCGGGGAGCTCAGACAGTGAGGTGGCCACATGCGAACCAAAGCCGCCATTTTGGATTTCAAAATGGCCGCCTGCCGGTTGATTAGTGCGGTTTTAGAAATCACCGCCGTTTTTAAATTTAATGCCATAGGGAGGCCCAGAAGAATTCCAATGCTTTTATCCCTCAACCAACAACACTATATCAGATTATCTGGTCATTACCTTACTGCTACTTGTGGGAGCTTGCTGTGCGCAATTCGGCTGCCGTGTTACCTACATTAAAGCAGTGACTGTGCTTCAGAAGTACTTCATCGGCTGCAAAGTGCTTTGGGACGTTCTGAGGTCATGGAAGGCGCTGTATCTTTTTTCTTCAATGCTGAAAAAGCTACTGCGGCCAATAAAATAGCAGCTGTCAGCAAGACTATTGTGGGGAGAATTGTGCGCAGTGTTACAGAGCAACGATGCAATGCCAAAACACCTAGCAGCAATCAATGCACCAAGAATAATGCAGAAACGAACAGATCCAAAAATACACTTTAAAACAAACAGTATTTTCATTGCAGTAATAATCAATCACGCAGGCAAATTCCCAAAGGCCAAAACAGCAAATCCAAGCAACTCTCCTGCTATGTGGGCAAGCAACGCAAGAAGAGTGACCAAGTGCACACAATCACGCACCAATTTGCATGGGAACGCATTAAATTATGAGCTATAATGGAGCTCCAGCATGCTGTTTGCGAGGTTGCCAGAAACTCGGAGGGGTAGATTTTCCTGGTCCTATTAAGAACATAAAAACATAAGAAATAGGAGCAGGAGTCGGCCACACGGCCCCTCGAGCCCATTCAATAAGATCATGGCTGATCATCGAACTCAACTCCACTTTCCCGCCCAATCCCCATATCCCTTGATTCCTCTAGAGTCCAAAAATCTATCAATCTCAGTCTTGAATATACTCAAAGACTCAACTTTCACAGGCTTCTGGGGTAGAGAATTCCAAAGATTCACAACCCTCTGAGTGAAGAAATTCCTCCTCATCTCGGTCTCAAATGGCCAACCCCTTATAATGAGAAGTCGCACAACACCAGGTTATAGTCCAACAGATTTATTTAATTTTACAAGCTTTCGGAACAGTTCGCTCCTTCGTCAGGTAAGTTAGCAGTACTCCACACCATGACCCTTATAATGAGACCATGCCCCCTAGTTCTAGATACTCCAGCCAGGGGGAAACAATCTCTCAGCATCTACCCTGTCAACCCCCTTCAGAATCTTGTATGTTTCAATGAGATCACCTCTCATTCTTCTAAACTCCAGAGAGTATAGGCCCATTCTACACAATCTCTCATCATAGGACCACCCTCTCATCCCAGGAATCAATCTAGTGAAACTTTGTTGCACTGCCTCCAAGGCAAGTGTATCCTTCCTTAGATAAGGAGACCAAAACTGTGCACAGTACTCCAGGTTTGTTCTCACCAAGGCCCTGTACAATTGTAGGAAGACTTCCTTACTCTTATACTCCAACCCCCTTGCAATAAAGGCCAACATGCCATTTGCCTTCCTTATTGCTTGCTGTACCTGCATGCTAGCTTTCTGTGTTTCTTGCATGAGGGCACCCAAATCTCTCTGAACACCAACATTTGAAAGTTTCTCATCATTTAAAAAATATTCTGTTTTTCTATTCTTCCTACCAAAGTGAATAACCTCACATTTCCCTACATTATACTTCATCTGCCACCTTACTGCCCACTCACTTAGTCTATCTATATCCCTTTGCAGAATCTTTGGGGGGAATTTTGTTGGTGCTCAGGGGGTGGGTTTGGAGGCGGGATCGGTGGCAAAATTGCAAAGATTGACAGTGGGTCCCGAACCCGCTGTCAACCCGCCTCCAATCAATCTTCCCGGGTGACGGGTCCCCGATTTGCGCATGGACCCGACACCTAGCGGCGGGAAGAGGATTATAGGCACTTAACTGCTTGTTAACAGGTTGTTAACAGGCAATTAAGAGGCTTTTTTCAATTTTGACAGGTCTACTGCGGGCATCCTGATGTCCGTACACCACGCCAGGGTAAGTGTGGCGTGCTGTGGGTCTACTGTAAGGTTTGTGCATTGATGACAGCTGCAGAAGTGGTGTGAAGGATCCAATGGTACACTGGTGAGTTTCAGCGGTAAGAAAATGTTGGGAAAATCATTTTTAATGTATTTAGACTTTTCTGTAGGTAACAAGGTTTGAAGTGTTTGTGTAGTCCCACCTCATTGGGAGAATCTCTCTCACCTGTGACAGATCGCTTCTGTAACCTCACCTGCAGCTGCCATCTGTTTTAGCCTAAGGAGGGAGTCACTGGAGAGCCTGGGTGCAAGGGCACACCTTTGTACAGTGATTGTTAGTGTTTGCAGCACCTCAATGCTGACAAACACTGAAAAATCACCTGTCAAAAAAAATTGTGCATGGCCCCTTTAAGAAAACCGGCAGATGACGCATCATCAACTGACATCATCTGACACCGGCTTTCTCTTAATTGGCCGGCAAGCCTGCAGGGCGGGCTTAACAAGGCCAATTGATGCAAAATAGCGTCTGTGCATCGGACGTCATTGGGGGCGGGATCGGAACCAGGAAGGCAGCTGTCCAGCTCCCAAGCTGCATCGAGAGGTAAAATGCAGCCCTGTATGTTCTCCTCACAGCTTACTGTCCCAGCTAGCTTTCTATCATCAGCAAACTTGGATACATTACACTCCGTCCCTTCATCTAGGTCATTAATATAGGGCTGGATTTTCTCAGCCCCGAGGAGGCGGGTATGGAGGCGGGACTGCCGGCAAAGTGGCAGAATTTGGGGGGGTTGCAAACCCGCCCCCAACCCGCCTCCGTGCCCTCTTGCCAGGAGGCGGGAAGCCGTCCTGCCCCGGGTCCCATCTCCTTGGAGGTGGGAAGGGATTAAAGCCTATTAGCTGCCTGTTAACAGATAGTTAACAGGCAGAAAATAGGATTATCCCCATTTTTCATCCTGAAGTGCGGGCTTCCTGACCTGGGGGAACCCTGCTGGGGTGTAGGAGGCGAATAGGAGGTCTGCGGGGGTTGGAGGGGTCTGAAAGTGTGATGTAGAGGTGAGTGATGGGTGCAAGTGTGGAGTGGTAAGTATGTGAGGTAAGTGTAAAGTGTTAGAAAATGTTAACTTACCTTTGTTTCTGCCTACAGCCTTCAACCACTGTGGAGCCAGAGTCCCCGACATCTCCATTGTAGAGATCACAGACTGGCTGTTGCATCCTCTGATACAACTGCCAGCTGATTTCTGCAAAGTAGAAAGGTTTGATGAGTCCTGAACACAAGCACTCATCAAGCTACACAGAATGTCAGTGTTTGACAGCTTCACAGAGCTGTCAAACGATGACATTTCTTCTTTCAAAAATTCTTGACAGATGACACGTCATACATTGACGTGCTCTGTCACTGACTTCCCCCTAATTGGCCTGCTGAGCCCGCCGGGTGGGCTTAACAAGGTTAATCAGGGGAAAATCCCGCTGGTTGGCCAGAAGCTGATGGAGGCAGGACTGAAGCCCGACAAGTGGGAGTCCCACCTCCAAAAGCTTCCCATTCAGAAAATCCAGCCCATAGATTGTAAATAGCTGAAGCCCCAACACTGATCCTTGCGGCACCCCACTAATTACATCCTGCCGACCTGAAAAAGATCCATTTATCCCAACTCTCTGTTTTCTGTCCATTAACCAATCCTCTATCCATGCTACTATATTACCCCCAATCCCATGAGCCCTAATCTTGTGTAATAACCTTTTATGTGGCACCTTATCGAATGCCTTTTGGAAATCCAAATATACTACATCCACTGGTTCCCCTTTATCTACCCTGCTAGTTACATCCTCAAAAATCTCTAATAAATTTGTCAAACACGATTTCCCTTTCATAAAACCATATTGACTCTGCCTAATCATGTTATGATTTTCTAAGTGACTTGATACCACTTCCTTAACAATGGATTCCAGCATTTTCCCGACGACTGATGTCAGGCTAACTGGCCTGTAGTTCCCTGTTTTTTCTCACCCTCCTTTCTTGAATATCGGTGTTACATTTGCGATCTTCCAATCCGCTGGGACCATTCCAGAATCTAGGTAATTTTGGAAGATCAAAACCAATGCATCCACTATCTCTTCAGCCACCTCTTTTAGAACCCTAGGGTGTAGGCCATCAGGTCCAGGGGATTTGTCAGCTTTTAGTCCCATTAGTTTATCAAGTACTTTTTCTCTACTTATATTAATTATGTTAAGTTCCTCACCCTCATTAGACCCTTGGTTCTCCACCATATTTGGTATGATTTTTGTGTCTTCTACTGTGAAGACAGATACAAAATATTTGTTTAACATTTCTGCCATTTCCTTATTGCCCATAATCATTTCTCCTGTCTCAGCCTCTAAGGGACCAACGTTTACTTTTGCTACTCTTTTCCTTTTTACATACTTGTACATTATTGGATCACCTGGCTGGAATGTGTACAGGAAAATTGGGTTGAGAGGAGTGCACACCTGTAAGGAAACCTTCCTGACATCTCTACATCTGCTGCACCCAGGTGATCCAATACGGCCAGGTACAGAAACTCGGACATTTTGCATTGTTGAATTTGGCACATGGGCCTACTGATCAGGTTCAGTGTCAGGAGCTCCAAAAATGTATGGCTTCGCTTCTAGAGTGCAACATCGGCAAATCAGCACCACGTACTCAGTGTACTTTTTTTTATTCATTCACAGGATGTGGGCGTCGCTGCAAAGGCCAGCATTTATTGCCCATCCCTAATTTCCCGTGAGAAGGTGGTGGTGAGCCGATTTCTTGACAAATGAGTGGCAATTACGAGTCAACCACATCGCTGTGGGTCTGGAGTCATATAAGCCAGCCCAGGTAAGGATGGCAAATTTCCTTCCCTAAAGGACATTAGCTTTTTATTCCAGCTTTATTTATTTAACTGAATTAAAAGTCCCCAGCTGCCGTGGTGGGATTTGAACTCTTGTCGCCAGAGTACGAGTCCGGCAACATTACCACTAGGCTACTGTTCCCGTACGTCTCATCCCTCCGAAGAGCAAGGAGAACCCACTGGACCAACAGCTGCACCTGAAAAACACCATTTACCTGAAGGCCAACCATCATCTGTCTCACTTGAAGCAGGAACCAGCACATGACCAGCAAGGTGTGAGGCAGTCAACACTGTGTGGAAGGAGCAACAATAGTCATGGTTGATGAGGGTATCAGCCAGTAAAGGGAACAGGCCCAGATTACTAAATGCCCCTACTGAGCTGTCTGAGGTATAGACCTTAGTGAGCCTGCTTTCAAATGAAACTGTTAGAGAAAGAAAAGTAAGACTTGCATTTATATAGCGCCTTTCACGCCCTCAGGATGTCCCAAAGCGCTTTACAGCCAATTAAGTACTTTTGAAGTGTAGGCACTGTTGTAATGTGGGAACTGCGGCAGCCAATTTGCGCATAGCAAGCTCCCACAAACAGCAATGTGATAATTTCTTTAGTCATACAGTCATAGTCATAGAGTTGTACAGCACAGAAAGAGGCCCTTCAGCCTATCGTGTCCGCGCCGGCCATCAAGCCCTGTCTATTCTAATCCCATTTTCCTGCACTTGGTCCATAGCCTTGTATGCTATGGCGTTTCAAGTGCTCATCTAAATGATTCTTGAATGTGAAGGGTTCCTGCCTCTGCCACCCTTTCAGGCAGTGAGTTCCAGATTCCAACCACCCTCTGGGTGAAAAAGTTTTTCCTCAAATCCCCTCTAAACCTCCTGCCCCTTACCTTGAAACTATGCCCCCTGGTTATTGACCCCTCTACTAAGGGGAAAGGTTCCTTTCTTTCTACCCTATCTATGCCCCTCATAATTTTGTACACCTCAATCAGGTCCCCCCTCAGCCTTCTCTGCTCTAAGGAAAACAACCCCAGCCTGTCCAGTCTCTCTTCATAGCTGAAGCGCTCCAGCCCAGGTAACATCCTGGTGAATCTCCTCTGCACCCTCTCTAATGCAATCACATCCTTCCTATAGTGTAGTGACCAGAACTGCACACAGTATTCCAGCTGTGGCCTAACTAGCGTTTTGTACAGCTCCATCATAACCTCCCTGCTCTTATATTCTATGCCTCGGCTAATGAAGGCAAGTATCCCATATGCCTTTTTAACCACCTTATCTACCTGTCCTGCTGCCTTCAGGGATCTATGTACATGCACACCAAGGTTCCTCTGATCCTCTGTCCTTCCTAGGAACCTACCATTCATTGTGTATTCCCTTGCCTTGTTTTTACTCCCAAAATGCATCACCTCACACTTTTCAGGGTTAAATTCCATTTGCCACTGTTCTGCCCATCTAACCATCCCGTCTATATCGTCCTGTAGCCTAAGGCTTCCCTCCTCGCTATTTACCACTCCACCAATTTTCGTGTCATCTGCGAACTTACTGATCATACCTCCTACATTCATATCTAAATCATTAATGTACACTACAAACAGCAAAGGACCCAGCACCGATCCCTGTGGTACACCACTGGACACAGGCTTCCAGTCACAAAAACAACCTTCGACCATCACCCTCTGCCTCCTGCCACTAAGCCAATTTTGGATCCAATGTGCCAAACTGCCCTGGATCCCATGGGCTCTTACCTTCTTGACCAGTCTCCCATGTGGGACTTTGTCAAATGCCTTACTGAAGTCCATGTAGACTACATCAACTGCACTACCCTCATCCACACACCTAGTCACCCCCTTGAAAAATTCAATCAAATTGGTCAGACATGATCGCCCCCTGACAAAGCCATGCTGACTATCCCTGATTAATCCCTGCCTCTCCAAATGGAGACTAATTCTGTCTCTCAGAATTTTTTCCAATAATTTCCCTACCACTGATGTTAGGCTCACTGGCCTGTAATTCGCTGGTTTATCCCTACTACCCTTCTTGAACAATGGTACTACGTTAGCTGTTCTCCAGTCCTCTGGCACATCCCCTGTGTCCAGAGAGGTTCTGAAAATTTGTGTCAGAGCCCCTGCAATCTCCTCCCTTGCCTCACACAGCAACCTGGGATATATCCCGTCAGGGCCTGGGGATTTATCCACTTTTAAGCCCGCTAAAACCGCTAGTACCTCCTCCCTCTCAATATTAATTTGTTCAAGTATATCACAATCTCCCTGCCTGATTTCTATGCCTACATCGTCCTTCTCCATAGTGAACACAGATGCAAAATATTCATTTAAAACCTCACCTACATCTTCCGGCTCTACACAGATTGCCACTTTGGTCCCTAATGGGCCCTACTCTTTCCCTGGTTATCCTCTTGCCCTTAATATACTTATAAAACACCTTGGGATTTTCCTTTATTTTGCCCGCCAGTGTTTTTCATGCCCCCTCTTCGCTCTCCTAATTTCTTTTTTAAGTACCCCCCTGCACTTTCTATACTCCTCTAGGGCGCTCCCAACAGTACTAGCAAACCTCCCCGCAAGGATGTTGGTCCCGTTCCGGTTCAGGTGTAACCTGTCCGACTTGTACATGTCCCACCTTCCCCAGAAGCAGACCCAGTGATCCAGGAAACTAAAGCCCTCCCTCCTGCACCAACTCTTTAGCCACGCATTCATCTGCCCTATCCTCCTATTCCTATACTCACTAGCACGTGGCACCGGGAGTAATCCAGAGATTACAACCTTTGAGGTCCTGCTTTTTAATCTGCTACCTAGCTCCCTAAATTCTTGTTGCAGGACCTCATCCCTCTTTCTACCCATGTTGTTGGTACCAATGTGAACCACGACTTCTGACTGTTTGCCCTCCCCCTTCAGAATGCCCTGCAGCCGTTCAGTGACATCCTTGACCCTGGCACCAGGGAGGAAACATACCATCCTGGAGTCACGTCTGCGTCCACAGAAACGTCTATCTATTCCCCTTACGATAGAATCCCCTATCACTATTGCTCTCCCACTCTTTTTCCTCCCCTCCTGTGCAGCTGAGCCACTCGTAGTGCCACGGACTTGGCTCTTGCTGCATTCCCCTGAGAAACCATCTCCCCCAGCAGTATCCAAAACGGAAAATCTGTTGGAGAGGGAGATGGACCCAGGGGACTCCTGCACTACCTTTCTAGTTCTTTTACTCTCTCTGGCGGTCACCCATTTCCTGTCTGCCTGTGCACTCTTTACCTGTGGTGTGACCACCTCATTAAACGTGCTGTCCATGAAGATCTCAGCTTCGCGGATGCTCCACAGTGACTCCAGCCGCAGCTCCAGCTCCGAAACGCGGATTTTGAGTAGCTGCAGCTGGAGACACATGTGTTGGCCCTGGACACCTAAAGTGTCCTTAACTTCCCACATAGCACAGGAGGAGCACTCCACGCAGCCGAGCTGCCCTGCCATGTCCTACCCTTAATTTACTCCCTTTACTTCCTTTAAATTAAAGAATATAAAATACACTAGGGACCTTACTTCCCTTTAAACACTACTTACTCTAAACTAGAGACCTTACTTTGACTTTAACGACTGGACTGTAGAAATACTCACCAAGTCCTACTTACCAATCAGCTCCTTCCCTGGTTGTAACGTCACTTTAGCGGTTTCGCAGTTGTTGCCGTTTGACTGCTCCCGCTCTCGGACTCTTTCCTTGGTGTACAGTAACCAATTCCTACAAGGTGAAAATTTAGGAAAAACAAAGGCGAAGCAAGGGAGCTCCTCCTTCCACTCCTCACCTAACTCCCTGACTCACCCAACTCGCAGCACTCTGTTTAAACCGCACTCAGTCTCTGCACCCAGGACCGCTCTCGCTGCAGCTACCGCCGGTGAGTCTGGGCCGCTCTCGCTCTCTCCCCGCTCTTTAAATCCTCAGTCTCTGCGCTCAGTCTCCACCCAGGACCGCTCTCGCTGCTGCTGCTGCCGGTGAGTCTCTTAGTGATGTTGATTGAGGGATAAATATTGGCCAGGACAACAGGAAGAACTCCCCTGCTCTTCTTCAAAATATTGCCATGGGATCTTTAACATCCACCTGAGAGAGCAGACGGGGCCTTGGTTTAACGTCTAATCCAAAAGATGGCACCTCCGACAGTGCAGCGCTCCCTCAGTACTGCCCCTCCGACAGTGCGGCGCTCCATCAGTCCTGCCACTCCATCAGTGCAGAGCTTACTGAGTACTGCCCCTCCGACAGTGCAGAGTTCCCTCAGTACTGCCCCTCTGACAGTGCAGCGATCCCTCAGTACTGACCCACCGACAGTGCAGCACTCCCTCAGCATGTCCCACCGACAGTGCAGAGCTCCCTCAGTACTGCCCCTCTGACAGTGCAGCGATCCCTCAGTACTGCCCCTCCGACAGTGCAGCGATCCCTCAGTACTGACCCACCGACAGTGCAGCGCTCCCTCAGTACTAACCCTCCGACAGTGCAGCGCTCCCTCAGTACTGACCCTCTGACAGTGCAGCGCTCCCTCAGTACTGCCACTCCAACAGTGCAGCGCTCCCTCAGTACTGACCCACCGACAGTGCCGCGCTCCCTCAGTACTGCCCCTCCGACAGTGCAGCGCTCCCTCAGTACTGACCCACCGACAGTGCCGCACTCCCTCAGTACTGCCCCTCCGACAGTGCAGCGCTCCCTCAGTACTGCCCCTCCGACAGTGCAGCGATCCCTCAGTACTGCCCCTCCGACAGTGCAGCGATCCCTCAGTACTGCCCCTCCGACAGTGCAGCGCTCCCTCAGTACTGCCCCTCCGACAGTGCAGCGATCCCTCAGTACTGCCCCACCGACAGTGCAGCGATCCCTCAGTACTGCCCCTCCGACAGTGCAGCGATCCCTCAGTACTGCCCCTCCGACAGTGCAGCGCTCCCTCAGTTCTGCCCCTCCGACAGTGCGGCGCTCCCTCAGTCCTGCCACTCCATCAGTGCAGAGCTCACTGAGTACTGCCCCTCCGACAGTGCAGAGTTCCCTCAGTACTGCCCCTCTGACAGTGCAGCGATCCCTCAGTACTGACCCACCGACAGTGCAGCACTCCCTCAGCATGTCCCACCGACAGTGCAGAGCTCCCTCAGTACTGCCCCTCTGACAGTGCAGCGATCCCTCAGTACTGCCCCTCCGACAGTGCAGCGATCCCTCAGTACTGACCCACCGACAGTGCAGAGCTCCCTCAGTACTGACCCTCCGACAGTGCAGCGCTCCCTCAGTACTGACCCTCCGACAGTGCAGCGATCCCTCAGTACTGCCCCTCCGACAGTGCAGCGCTCGCTCAGTACTGCCCCTCCGACAGTGCAGCGATCCCTCAGTACTGCCCCTCCGACAGTGCAGCGCTCCCTCTGTACTGCCCCTCCGACAGTGCAGCACTCCCTCAGTATTGCACTGGAGTGTCAGCGTAGCTTTGTGTGCTCAAGTCTCTGTAGTGGGACTTGAACCCACAACCTTCTGACTCAGAGGCGAGAGTGCGACCTACTGCTCCACAGCTGGAGGGCTTATTCCAGCTGGGGTTGACCCTGCCCTCACCCAAAATCCTCACAGCACACTTTTAAGAGGGTCACTGTACCGCAGTCAGGAGAAAGAACCCTGCCTGATTTCTTCTGTACAACCCAGGAATACTGCGGGAAATTATAGAGCTGTATGACCCACTAACTCTGCACTGGGACCTTCTAGTCTGTGTGTCTCAGTGTAACACCGTGCATTTTTAAAAATTAATTCATGGGATGTGGGCGTCGCTGACAAGGCCAGCATTTATTACCCATCCCTCATTGCCCTTGAGAAGGTGGTGGTGAGCTATCTTCTTGAAACGCTGCAGTCCGTGTGGTGAAGGTGCTCCCACAGCGCTGTTAGGGAGGGAGTTCCAGGATTTTGACCCAGCGACGATGAAGGAACGGCCGATATATTTCCAAGTCAGAATGGTGTGTGACTTGGAGTGGAACCTGGAGGTGGTGGTGTTCCCATGCTCCTGCTGTCCTTGTCCTTCTTGGTGGAAGAGGTCGCTGGTTTGGGAGGTGCTGCTGAAGAAGCTTTGGCGAGTTGCTGCAGTGCATCTTGTAGATGGTACACACTGCAGCCACGGTACGCCGGTGGTGGAGCGAGTGAATGTTTAAGGTTTGTATATGGGGCGCCAATCAAGCGGGCTGCTTTGTCCTGGATGGTGTCGAGCTTCTTGAGTGTTGTTGGAGCTGCACTCATCCAGGCAAGTGGAGAGTATTCCATCACACTCCTGACTTGTGCCTTGTAGATGGTGGAAAGGCTTTGGGGAGTCAGGAGGTGAGACACTTTACCTACTGTGCTACTGAGGAGCTGGCATCATTCTGAATGATTTTGCATATTTTAGCATATTTAGCCATGGCTGACAGAGCCACATTAAGGAGGCACTTTTGCCTCCTTGCACACAGCATAGAAAGGTAGTCTGGGTATTTGGGGAGATTCCAATACCCAAATGTGCAGCGGAATTTGAATTGTTACATGGTGGAGGCCAATGGGCCCAGTACTCTTGACGCCCTGACATAGAAAAGCAATGAGACGCAGAGAATGGCATTCCGAAAGGGTTTTTGTCTCAATAGTTAGCCAATCCGAATATTAATAATTTGGCTGCTCAAGTACATAAAGTGTGAATAGCAATCTCTTGAGTGCTTTGCTCGAAATATTTGAACTCTACGGTAACTATTTAGAATGACTAATATAAGCCTGCAACTTTGCGTGTATTTACATCCCAAAGACTCGATTGACTAGACAAGCAAAACGTGTCCTATTTCATTTCTGATCCGGCAGTAGTACCAAAACAATAACTGACTGCCTCCGCACAATACTAATCGCTGTCTCTGGACAGCTTTGGGTACTGTCTTTCTCTGCACAACACAAACAATCTCATAGCCCAGTCTTTAAATTACCTTGGTTCGCCAATCTAAAACAAAAACTGACAGAAATGTTTGCCGTTTAAGGCAGACGGACTGTTTCCATCAGTCAGGACTGCAGCCTGCCATTGAGCGCACAGCATCTGCAGTGCAGACTTCACACACGCAGGCTCTCAGCACAGCACAAGCATCTCTCATGACTGCTCACACTGCCGCTATGGATCATTCGAGTTACACTTCAAGATAAGTGCTGGCCGCTTACAACTCACTTACAGAGCAAAATGAAAGACTCGCATTTCTACAGAGCCTTTCACGACCTCAGGACATCCCAAAGTGCTTTACAGCCAATGAAGCACTTTTGGAGTGTATTCACTGTTGTAATGGGTGGATAAAGGGGAACCAGTAGATGTGGTGTATTTGGATATCCAGAAGGCATTCGATAAGGTGCCACATAAAAGGTTACTGCACAAGATAAGAGCTCACAGGGTTGGGGGTAATATATTAGCATGGATAGAGAATTGGCTAACTAACAGAAAACAGAGTCGGAATAAATGGTCATTTTCAAGTTGGCAAACTGTAACTAGTGGGGTGCTGCAGGGATCAGTGCTGGGGCCTCAACTATTTGCAATCTATATTAATGACTTGGATGAAGGGACTGAGTGTAATGTAGCCAAATGTGCTGATGATACAAAGATAGGTGGGAAAGCAAATTGTGTGGAGGATGCAAAGAATCTCCAAAGGGATATAGATAGGCTAAGTGAGTGGGCAAAAATCTGGCAGATGGAGTATAACGTGGGGAAAATGCGAGGTTATCCACTTTGGTAGGAAAAATAAAAAAGCAAATTATTATTTAAATGGGGAGAGATTACAAAATGCTGAGGTACAGAGGGATCTGGGGATCCTTGTACATGAATCACAAAAAGTTAGCATGCAGGTACAGCAAGTAATTAGGAAGGCAAATGGAATGTTGACCTTTATTGCAAAGGGAATGGAGTATAAAAGTAGGGAAGTCCTGTTACAACTGTACAGGGCATTGGTGAGACCACACCTGGAGTACTGCGTACAGTTGTGGTCTCCTTATTTAAGGAAGGATATACTTGCATTGGAGGCAGTTCAGAGAAGGTTCATGAGGTTGATTCCGGAGATGAAGGGGTTGTCTTATGAAGAAAAGTTGAGCAGGTTGGGCCTATACTCATTGGAGTTTAGAAGAATAAGAGGGAATCTTATTGAAACATCTAGGGGGGGAAATTGGGTTGCTTTGTGCCTCCCGTTAGCGCCCTAAGAGGGATGCTTCCAGTAGCGCCCCGCTTCCCTCTTGGGGTGCAACCACTCAAGTTCCGGTGCGGGGGCGCTAATTTTTCCGGGGCGCGTGGGGGAATCTAGAACTAGGGGGCATAATTTCAGAATAAGGGGGCACCCATTTAAATTGGAAATGAGGAGGAATTTCTTCTCTCAGAGGGTCGTGAACCTTTGGAATTCTCTTCCCCAGAGAGCTGTGTAGGCTGGGTCATTGAATATATTTAAGGTGGAGATAGACAGATTTTTGAATGGTAAGGGAGTCAAGGGTTATGGGGAGCGGGCAGGGAAGTGGAGTTGAGGTCAAGATCAGATCAGCCCTGATCTTATTGAATGGCGGAGCAGGCTCGAGGGGCCAAATGACCTACTCCTGCTCCTACGTCTTATGTTATTATGTAATATAGGAAACGCGGCAGCCAATCTGTGCATAGCAAGCTCCCACAAACAGCAATGTGATAATGACCAGATAATCTGTTTTTTAGTGATGTTGATTGAGGGATAAATATTGGCCAGGACACTGGGGAGAACTCCCCTGCTCTTCTTTGAAATAGAGCCAAGGAATCTTTTACGTCCACCTGAGAGAGCAGATGGGGCCTCAGTTTAATGTCTCATCTGAAAGACGGCACCTCCGACAGTGCAGCGCTCCCTCAGCACTGCACTGGAGTGTCAGCCTAGATTTTTATGCTCAAGTCTCTGGAGTGGGAATTGAACCCACAATCCTTCTGACTCAGAGGTGAGGGTGCTACCCACTGAGCCACGGCTGAACAGTTTCAGGCAGCCATGAAGGTTTCCAGTGTCTCGTAGATGCCCACTGTTTTATGCTCTCACGGGTCAATGGGGAGACTCCCTTCACCAGCTGAAGTCAGTTGGCATTCATGAAGCAGCATCACCCCCCCCCCCCCATACCCTCCACCCCATAGCCACGGACTAATGACAGCAGGTGCTGCCTATGAAAGCGTTGAGCCCACAATGACTACAGCATCAGAGAGCCCCAGTACTGATGCATGAGTGTTAGGGGAATGCGTTTCACAAGCTCATGATGTCCCAAAGCGCTTTACAGCCGATGAAGTGCTTTTTTTTTAAGTGTTGTAATATAGAAAACGGGCAGCCAGTTTTGCGCACAGCAAGCTCCCACCAACAGGACTGTAATGATAAAGAGATAATGGCCCGAAAATTAGACCTAATGCGGGAGAGTACCCGCTGTGTACTCTCGCGTATTAGGTCCCGAAGTGCTGGTTTCCTGCATGCACTGCGCATGCGCAGGAAACCGGCACTTCGGGTATTGCAAAGGGGGCGGTTCCTAAGTGAACCGCGTGCGCGCTACAGGTTGTGCGCACGCAGCGCACTTAGTTTTTTTTCAGGTTTGAACGCGCAGGTAAGTGTTGAAGATTTTACACATAAAGAAAGCAGGCGTAAGACCCCCTTTTAACAAGGTAAGTAGTTAATTAAGTATTATTTTAAAAAATTTTCAACAGGTTTATCTTTTTTAGAGACTTTAAAGAAAGGTAAGTTTATTTTTATAACTTTTAAAAAGAATTTAAATTTTTTCAAAAATTTAAATTTTTGTTTAAAGTGGTTAATTTATTTAACTATAGTTATTCTATTAATGTGATGGCTTTTTTTTAAATTTAGTTGAGGTTTAGCTGTTCTTTTGGGAGCTTGTTGTATTCATAGCTTTGACAGCTCTTGCTGTCAAAACTATGAATGAAAGATGGTGTGCTGCCATTGGCTCTAACTGGCCCACGTGATCCCAGAGGTCGCATCGAATTAACTGCGCCTCTGGGACACGCACACACTGCGCGCCGGCACCAGGGAGAGGCCCAGGAACTGAAGTTCGTGTGGGCCAAAACCATAAAGGTAGGCGTGGAGTGCGATATCGCGGGGGATCCTTACCCCCGCGGCAACCATCGAACTCCAATTTCTGGGCCAATCTGTTTTTAGGTGTTGGTTGAGGGGTAATTATTGGCTGGGACATCCCTGCTCTTCTTCAAATAGTGCCATGGGATCTTTTACGTCCACCTGAGAGAGCAGACGGGGCCTCGGTTTAATGCCAGTTTAATTCTGCAGGAGTTACAGTGAGAGTATCCAATCCGCGAACAGGAACTAGCCTACATTGGCACTCAGATCAGGGGTATACTTATCTGGTGTCAACAATACTCGGAGGGAAACTCCCAGTGGAAGGCCCTGTCTAACCTTGCAACATTAGCAGTGACTTGGGAGCCGTCAGCTCATGAGTTTTAGATCGCGGTGCCATTCAGAGTATCCAGTGAGCTGCTCAAACTGTCACAACACAGCCCGCTCGCTGGGCAGGATTCCGTTAGAAATCCATGAATGATTATGTGGGCAAAGAAATACTCCCATTATCAGGCACGGTAACCGGATCCTTTCTCTCAGTACATTCCGGCTGCATTGCAGACGCTTTTTAAAAGGATGCATTTAATCATTAATCGCTGATGTGAGAGGTTTTCCGTTTGTGAATTGAGTGCTGATCACTTTCATTCACAAATAGTTCTGCAAAATCATTCAATACCATTGTGGTCATGGTGGCTGCCTATTGGTTAATAAATATACTTACGTTACTTAAGAATTGCTAAGGATCTTGCCTTCATCTATTTCTGCTATTTTTTCATGTTATAACTTTGGACTTATTATTCAGCCTCTACTGAGGCCTCTCAGAAAAGACACACATGCGCACTTGTGCATACGCACATAGACACACACACACAGCCCAATATTCCAGAATCACTATTATTGATAAGGAATTTATTGCAGACACAAGGTGGACATAGACCTGATCCTAGCAATGAACCCCTTAACCTCAAACAATCGGTCAGCCAGCTTCTGGTCATTTTTGTTTCACGTACTAGTCTCAGGATAAGGGGTTGGCTATTTAAGACTGAGATGAGGAGGAATTTCTTCACTCGGGGTTGTGAATCTTTGGAATTCTCTGCCCCAGAGGGCTGAGGATGCTCAGTCGCTGAGTATATTCAAGGCTGAGTTCGATAGATTTTTGGACTCTCGGGGAATCAAGGGATATGGAGATCGGGCGGGAAAGTGGAGTTGAGGTCGATGATCAGCCATCATCTTATTGAATGGCAGAGCAGGCTCGAGGGGCCATATGGCCGACTCCTGCTCTTATTTCTTATGTTCTTATGTACTGTTACCTCACTTTAGCTCTCTATTGAATATTAAACTGGGCACATTCAATATTAGGGTACATTATTTGAAGCATGAAGCCTTGCTGAGCACTAGTACTGTTTGGAGAAACTGATGCAGGAGTAAATTGAAAAGAATGACTGGGAAATCTGGTCGCTGTGACTTGGACACGCTGATCTCGGCACCTCGTTCTCCAATCCTTGCTTTCATCGAGCAAGGCTCTGTGTTGGTGCTGGAGAAGTAGTAGGCCACAATCACCCAACTGCAAGGGCCTTTGGGATGTTTTTCACGTGTTAAAGGCACTTTGTAAATGCAAGTTGTTGTTGTTGTTAAGATGGGATAGGGGAAACAAGAGAATGACTGGTGGACCGAATTTCTTTTCCGTTTTGCTTCTGTATCCCCGTCAGCTCTGCAGCTGGAGCCTCGACTGCCCATCACTGCCACTCCTTCAGATATGGGGCCAGTTAATAAGAGCGCACATTCCACAATCAGCATGGCAAGGTTAGCAAAACACACGGGCCAAACACAGACAGCGCGATCACAGCACAACTCATGAACTCAATGAACTCATTATTCAATTTCTCAATATGCCATTCACTCATTGTGCAGCTAACGATAAGGGTCAGTTATCCAAAAGACAAAGAAGAAGCAGGCAGACCACAGCAAAGACCAAACAGATGCTGGCAAACAACAGGTCTGTTGCTGTAAATATATCCTAAGGAAAATAATGGTGCCCAATTACAGAGCTCACTGGAAGAACTGGGCAACGTGACCAACACACATTTGTCTACGTGCCTGGAGTGGTTGATGTGCTGCTGATTTCTGTTGAAGTGTATGTAGAGGGGAGCATGGCGATACAAGGCTTCAGTTACCTCCTTAATGCAGCAGTATAAAGAAACGAGGCAGACTTCTGAGATGTCCTCTGTGGGTGATTGGAAGGCCTCTTTCGCTGTGTGGCTCAGTGGGTAGCACTCTCGCCTCTGAGTTAGAAGGTCATGGGTTCAAGTTCCAATCCAGAGACATAATCTAGGCTGACACTCCCAGTGCTGCACTGTCGGAGGGGCAGTACTGAGGGAGTGCTGCACTGTCGGAGGGGCAGTACTGAGGGAGTGCTGCACTGTCGGAGGGGCAGTACTGAGGGAGCGCCGCACTGTCGGAGGGGCAGTACTGAGGGAGTGCTGCACTGTCGGAGGGGCAGTACTGAGGGAGAGTTGCACTGTTGGAGGTGACGTCTTTCAGATGAGATGTTAAACTGAGACCCTGTCTGCTCTCTCAGGTGGACATAAAAGATCCCATGGATCTTCAAAGAAGAGCAGGGGAGTTCTCCCCAGTGTCTTGGGGCCAATATTTATCCCTCAACCAACATTACTAAAACAGATTGTCTGGTCATTGTCACATTGCTGTTTGTGGGAGCTTGCTGTGCATAAATTGGCTGCCGCGTTTCCTACATTATAACAGCGACTCCACTTCAAAAGTACTTCATTGACTGTAAAGCTCTTTGGGACGTCCTGAGGTGGTGAAAGGTGCTGTAGAAATGCAAGTCTTTCAATTTGAGTTAGTGGTGACCTTCAATGCCAGTGAACGTGCAGTTTGGATACGGGTCTTTGTTGACCAGGAGGCCAATGTGACTCACAGCCTGGGATGATGCCCCTGTGCCTGCTCAGCCACTGCGACTCGCTCATCCCTCAGCTAGCCGATTCCATTCTGGTAGACCTGCCTCCTGGGTTCATACCTGTTGTGCGTTATGAGTCACTGATTCCCGTTACATTCCCACACCTCTGTCTCCGCCTTCACCGCTGAGATAGTTCTGTAGGCCAGAAACTCCTCTAGTATTCACTGTTCTTGCTACACTTCTGCTACCCACAACTTTTCATTGTGGATATTTTTACTGACCTCAGCTCTGACCTGGAGTTAAATATGTGCCTCTGCAGTTGTGAAATACTATTACAACAGTGACTACACTTCAAAAGTACTTCATTGGCTGTAAAGCGCTTTGAGACGTCCGGTGGTCGTGAAAGGCGCTATAGAAATGTAAGTCTTTCTTTCTTTCTTTCACGCACGTTCCTCATTAATACCTGTCAGTAAGGACTAAATCCATCCTTTGAAAACTTTTTACCATTGTTTAAAACCTGGACGTATAATTAATTGGCACTTTCTCCCAACCTTCTTTACTTATATCTACACCTTTCACTAATAACCGTGAAGAGAGATATTTTTTGAAAATATTTTGCAGTATTTGACTGTATTTGCGAACATGTGGCATGATGTCACAGTCAGTAAATTGCCCAGTAACCTTGGGCTGAATCTGAACACCTAGAAATGGGTAGATTGGGGTTGGGTGAGATATTAAAACTTTTAAAATCTCAGACCCAACCCCAATGCGCCTCCACCAGCCCACTTCCGGGTTTAAAGGGGCGGGCAGTCACGGGAGGCGGGTTGGCCAATTAAATATTTCAATGAGGCCGGCAGCCACTGATTTAATCTGCTTTGCAGGTTTAACCTTGGCCAGCCAGGTTTCCTAGTCCTCGGGAAACCCGGCAACAGAAGGGAGGCGAGGACAGCTTCAGGGAGAAGGTAAGTGTTTTCCCCGGCCCCCCTAGCTCGCCCCCATCAGACCAGCCACCCACCGGGGTTGGGGATCGGACCCCCCTAGGGTTAGGGATCGGACCCTCCTGGGGTCGGGGATCAGACCCCCCTGGAGTTAGGGATCAGACAAAGCAGCGCGCTTGATTGGCACCCCATCCACCACCTTAAACATTCACTCCCTCCGCCGCCGGCGCACCGTGGCTGCAGTGTGTACCATCTACAAGATGCACTGCAGCAACTCGCCAAGGCTTCTTCGGCAGCACCTCCCAATCCCGCGACCTCTTCCACCCAGAAGGACAAGGGCAGCAGGCGCATGGGAACACCATCACCTCCAAGTTCCCCTCCAAGTCACACACCATCCTGACTTGGAAATATATCATCGATCCTTCATCGACGCTGGGTCAAAATCCTGGAACTCCCTCCCTAACAGTACTGTGGGAGTACCTTCATCACACGGACTGCAGCGGTTCAAGAGGGCAGCTCACCCCCACCTTCTCAAGGGCAACTAGGGATGGGCAATAAATGCTGGCCTTGCCAACGATGCCCACATCCCATAAACGAAAAAAAAACCCTGGGGTCGGGGATCGGACCCCCACCCCACCAACACTCCTACTAGCAGCAGCAGGCGACTTACCTGCGGCTGCAGCCTGCTCCGGCGTGCTCCCCGCCCGACTGGAATCTAAGCCTGACCATCAGGCTGGCTTCCGAGTGGAGAACCTGTCAACCCAACACTGCGCCACCGCGGAATCAAAACTCTACAGTGTGCGGGGAAACCCGAACTTCCGGGTCTCCCAACATTAACTCCGCGCCCCCCAGCCTGCCCCTGTCACGATTCAGCCCTCTGTCTTAGTTTCAACATTTAACTCTCCGACAGTCCTTCCTACAGTGTCTGATACTTCACTCAATCCTAAGGAAAGGTTACGTTTAACATGAATCAGAAAGTACCACAGTCAGCCAGTTGAAGTATATTATCAGGATGAGATATATTCCAGACGTATCATTAGTCCTTGTGCAGTTCACGGCATTGAATGGCCACCATGCTGTTCATTGAATAACAGAAAATCCGTGAAGCGAACTCAACTTGACACATGTTCCTGCAATTTGGCATCAGAAAAACCTTGTTCTTGTGTTTAACGTTTGAAATCATTACTCAGCGTAAAACTACTGGAATTTATCACCACCCCTTACCCCAGGGGGGATGTCGCCGTGGTGGGAGCTAAAATGATGCCGGTTCCTCCAGGCCGACGTTTGTGACAGGAGAAATGATGTTACATTTTGTTCGCCTGATCCCGCAGCGCGCAGCAATTTAGAGTCCTTGACAGATTGACCCTTCAGTCCAATTTTAACCCTGGCGGGAACGGGACAGGAAAGCAGTTTAAATGGGAGTAAATCTGCTAACATTCCCATTCCCGCTGCAAACTCAGTGATGCTGATTTTAATGGAGCAGCTGCCTCCATTCAGAGACCGGCGGGTACCTGATGAATGTATTTACATCGTTATTGGGAATCTGCCACTAATTTAACTGGGCGAGCGGCCAATCACAGAGTAACACTTCGCAGGATTGGTCTCAGAAAATGGCACACAACTGCAGCCAAATTTAACGGTACACCCACCTCCATTCATCTGGATTAATAGAGTCTCTTACTTCACTGATTCTTGCATAGCCAAGGCACTTCAGAGAGTGAAGATTTCTTCTTTTTGATTTGTTTGCCTTACTCACCCTGACTAAGCATTTTCAGGTTGTCACTGGAGTCGGTTCCTCTTCTTTATTCGAGATGGATGAACAATTCGAGGAGGAAGAGGGATTGCAGGGGCAGTAGACTCAGCCTCCAGGATGATCAGCAGGTGGGGCCTGTTCGAGCACAGCCGGTGAGGGAGTGCTGCTCGTAGAAGGTCTTATCCAGCCCACAGGGTCTACAGGTCCAGAGACACTGTCCTGGACATCTCAGAGGAGCAATACATCAGGGGGCTGCACTTCACCAGGCAGTGCTGGTGCCCTGCGAGATGACAACTCTTAGGCTGATCAGATTTCCAACACCTCGCACAACTGCTTGTGTGAGGCAAGCAGTTTTCTTCTCATTGCTGGGCCCTTGAAGTCTTCATCTCTGTCCTCCTCAGCAGAGCTGGGAGAGGACCTCGCCCTTCCGCGAGTTGTCTCCTGTCCATGCCACCAGTGCACTAGTGCTCGGTGCGTCGCCATGAGCAGACTTCTCCATCTCACCCTCTAACCCAGCCATCGTGCCAGTCCCTGGCTGGGCTGGTGTTTGGGAGAGATTGTGCATCACGGTGCCTCCTCAGAAGGATTGTTCTCCACTGAGGAGTCTTCTTCAGGGGGGTCTGGCTGTTGAGAAGGACATAGATGAAAGAGAAAAAGGACAAGAGTTAGACTGGCATTGGGAGGCGGCTCATATGCAAAAGACATGCTTCACAATGTAGGAAGAGGAGGAGGCCATTCAGCCCCTCGAGCCTGTTCTGCCATTCAATTAGATCATGGCTGATCTGTATCTTAACTCCATCTACCCGCCTTGGTTCTGTAACTGATAATATCCTTGGCTAACAATAATCTATCAATCTGTTTTGAAATTTTCAATTGACCTCAACAGCATTTTGGGGGAGAGAGTTCCTGATTTCCACTGCCCTTTGTGTGAAGAAGTGCTTCCTGACATCACCCCTGAACGGCCTGGCACAAATTTTAAGGTTATGCCCCCCTGTTCTGAACTCCCTCCACCAGGGGAAATAATTTCTCTCTATCAAATCCTTTAACATCTTAAACACCTCAATAAATGTAGTTAGCCATGCTAGCTAAACGTGCTGAATGAATGGGTACAAGTAATTGTCAGAGATCATGTTCAGTGAAGCCATCAGACTGGAAATGCCCGATGCGCACAGCTCTGGAAAGCCCACAAATGTCCATGGCTTTTCTGCGCCAGATTACTCTGGATCGTGAGGCTTGCTGGTCCTGCCCCGGTCTTACTCCTCTCACGATTATTTTGCGATGTTTTAACCTGCAGAAAGAGAGGGTGAAAGTTGATGAGTGGCTACTGAAAATGAGGGTAGAGATGTGTGGGGGGTGCGTTAGTAGTGCACACGCTGAGGGGGAGAAGAAGCAAGATGCAAGCAGAATGAGGAGGCATTGAATGGGAAGCAAGTGCGTGGAGTGTGGTGAGGAAAGAGTCTTGAGAGAAGTTGGTGATTCTGCAAAGGCTAGCAAGTGAGAGGAGAATGGTGCTCGTGGCTGGTGTGAAGGGAGCAAGGAAGGAGTGAGTATGTGTTTGGAATGAGGGTGAGAGGTGGAATAGTGTGGCCTTGCACTTGGTGGTGAAGGAAGTTATGGAGGGAACAGAATTGTTGAGAGGGGGAGGGGGTGAAGGACCTCCCATCTGCTGTAGAGAGAGAGGGATAAATGAAGAGCAGTGCGGAACGTTGCTACTCCAGTGAGGTCATTAAGGCTCACACTCCTGGAGCTGACAGCCTCTGAATTCTCTCTCCATGCCTGGTGGACAGCGCATTTGTCAACATTCCTGGCACTGCTGGTGAATAGGACTTCCCAACTCGTCCTTGCCTCTTCCACAAGCACCTCCAGGGAGGCTTCTGAGAACCTAGGTGCCTGCGACTCATTTCAGAGAAGATTCTTCTTCCAGCACCTTGGAAAGAAGCCACAAGGGGATGCGACCTCACATTCCTGCTTTGAACAGGCCTCTGGCTGACCCAGTGTGCGGGTTTCTGACCAAATCAATCAATTCAATGGGAAACCCGCCAGTCAGATTGTAATGAGGCCCGAGAGTTAATATACTCTGGGTCTGCTTTTGGCTGCAGCCTGTGAGTTTTAAACTCACCATGGAGGGATTTGAAAACAAGGATGAGAATTTCGAAATTGAGCCGCTGCTTAACCGGGAGCCAATGTAGGTCAACGAGCACAGGGGTGATGGGCGAACGGGACTTGGTGCGAGTTAGGACACGGGCAGCCGAGTTTTGGATGACTTCAAGTTTACATAGGGTGGAATATGGGAGGCCAGCCAGGTGTGCGTTGGAATAGTCGAGTCTAGAGGTAACACAGGCATGGATGAGGGTTTCAGCAGCGGATGAGCTGAGGCAAGGGCGGAGATGGGCGATGTTACGGAGGTGGAAATAGGTGGTCTTAGTTATACTGCGGATATGTGGTTGGAAGCTCATTTCAGGGTCAAATATGACACCAAGGTTGCGAATAGTGTGGTTCAGCCTCAAACAGATGTTAGGGAGAGGGATGGAGTCAATGGCTATGGAACGGAGTTTGTGGCGGGAACCAAAAACAATGGCTTCGGTCTTCCCAATATTTAATCGGAGAAAATTTTTGCTGATCCAGCACTGGATGTCGGACAAGCAGTCTGACAATTTCGAGACCGTGGAGGGGTCGAGAGAAGTGGTAGTGAGGGAGAGCTGGGTGTCGTCAGCGTACATGTGGCAACTGACGCTGTGTTTTCGGATGATGTCGCCAAGGGGCAGCATGTAGATGAGAAATAGGAGGGGGCCAAGGATAGACCGTTGGGGGACACCAGAGGTAACGATGCGGGAGCGGGAAGAGAAGTTAAAGCTTGCTTTATAGGGGTCAAATTCACAAAACAGCATAGCATGTAGGTATGTATTAGGTTTCAGACGGTGAGTCCGAAACAAGTATTCTGAGACAATGAGGAATAGTTTGACAATCCAGCAACTTGGCACGGGTCACTGCCATGTTAGGCTGGAGGGCTCTGTTCTGGTGGAGGGTGCGGGGTTGGGTGGGGAGATGGGGGGAGGTAGTCAGTTTTTACCAATAGCTGACATTGGAGTCACACAAATACAAAATTATCAACCTGTCTTGCGGAAAGTGGACTGCACAGGCAATCATGCAGCAAAGGGCTACAAAAGGAGAAGGACTGTGTCCAGGGTCTGTCGGTTAGAATGCACAAATATTGTTCTGTTTAAGATAGTAAGGTGACCAATCGGAGTGGGGGTAGCATTACATGTTATTTATTTTATGCTGATACGCGAATATAAGTTGCACTGATTGAACTAAGCAATCTGAGTCTAGCTTCTGCTCTGTACATTTCAGCTTACTGTGGAATACAGCAGTTTATGATTTGAACCAAATCATCTCGTATTAATTCAGTCCACTTTCGAAGAGACTGGAGGATTAGCTGTGCGAAAGAAATGGAGATCCAGTCCAGATCACAAGGGAGTTTCATTGTTTGTTACAGTCCTGGGTCCCGCTGCCCCACAAGAAGATATAGGGTGGTGGGAGTCAACTCCAATAAAAGTCAATCTTGAAACGGCTGGCGGGAGTGACTGACGCCACTGAACCCCAGAAGGTATTCACGGCACACCCAAATTAGTAACAAATCAGGTTTGGTAAAGCCTGTGAATGTAATGGCTGAGGAAAGATGGAAGCCCCGCAGAGATGACTTTTAGGAGTTGCACGGCTCTGTAGATAAAGCACTTAGGGGGAGAAATTCGGTATCGCCCCGTTTGGGGCGCGATTCTCAGCCGGGCGCAAAGTTTAGCGCCTGCCGCTAATTATCGCCTCCGACTGCAAACTTGGCTTTTATCGCCCCTGGAGGTGATTGGAGCACTAAATCAGGCGCTGCACACCTGTCTTAAGGCGCTAACGCCGAGGAGCGAGGCGCTACCTCAGAGCGCTGGCGAAGCTCATGTGATGTCAGTCAGCAATGGAACACAGACACACTGGCGCCAGCCAGTTTTTAAAGGGGAGGGTCGATCTTGCTCTCCATCCACACCCTGCTCATTGCAGCCTTGAATCTAGGCCTGGAGAGACCTGTACATTAAATCTGTTGGAAAGAACAATGGAGAGGCCCAGGGAAAGAGCTCAGAGTGCAGCCCCCAAGTCTCTTCTAAATCGATGCAAGGAAGATCAAATAAAAAAGAACCTGCAAAGTGCTGCTCAGTACCCAAAACTCCTCAACACAGCTTTGAATCTCTCCTGTAGTCTCTCTCTCTCACTCAGAATGCGTGGTGAAAAAATTTCGCCGAAATAAAAGGTAGGAAGCGGTCACCTTTAAATAGCGCTCCCCCAGTCCCTTCCCGACTGCAAAACACTCCCCTCAACCTGTCGTTGCTAGTGGCAGGCGGTAAGACAGGGGGCGCCACGCAATATCCGGTTCGGGGCACTACCGGGGCATTGCACGCTCGACTGACGTCATGATCTGCGGGCGCAGGAGATCGTGGTGGTAGTGTTTAGCGCCGCCGCAAAATGTCTAGTCAATTTCGTGAGCGGCGCAAACATCGCCGCACACAGACGCTAGTTGCTTCGCGCCACATTAACGCCCTCTTAAGGCTATAACGGGAGGCGCAAATCAACTGAATTACATAGAAACATAGAAGATAGGAGCAGGAGTAGGCCATTCGGCCCCTCGAGCCTGCTCCGCCATTCGATGAGATCATGGCTGATCATCCAAACTCAGTACCCTGTACCTGCCTTCTCCCCAAATCCCTTGATACCTTTAGCTTTATGAAATATATCTAACTCATTCTTGAATATATTTAATGACTTGGCCTCAACTAACTTCTGTGGTAGAGAATTCCACAGGTTCACCACTCTCTGGGTGAAGAAATTCTTCCTCATTTCTGTCCGAAATGGCTTACCCCTTATCCTTAGATTATGACCCCTGGTTCTGGACTCTCCGACCATCGGGAACATTCTTCCTGCATCTAGTTTGTCCAGACCTGTCAGAATTTTATATGTTTCGATGAGATCCCCTCTCATTCTTCTATACTCCAGCGAGTATAAGCCCAATCGACCCAATCTCTCCTCATATGTCATTCCTGCCATCCCAGGTATCAGCCTTGTGAATCTTCGCTGAACTCCTTCCATGGCAAGAACATCCTTCCTCAGATAAGGCGACCAAAACTGCACACAGTACTCAAGGTGTGGTCTCACCAAGGCCCTGTACAACTGCAGCAGGACATCCCTGTTCCTATACTCAAACCCTTTCGCTATGAAGGTCAACATACCATTTGTCTTCTTCACCGCCTGCTGCACCTGCATGCTTACCTTCAGCGACTGGTGCACAAGGACACCCAGGTCTCGTTGCACTTCCCCATCTCCCAATCTATTGCCATTCAGATAATCGTCTGCCTTTCTGCTTTTGACACAAAGTGGATAACCTCGCATTTATCCACGTTATATTGCATCTGCCACGCTTCTGCCCACTCACCCAACCTGTCCAAATCATCCTGGAGTTTCTCGGTATCCTCCTCACAGCACACACGCCCACCCAGCTTTGTGTCATCTGCAAACTTGGAGATATTACATTTAGGTCCCTCATCCAGATCATTAATGTATATTGTGAATAGCTGGGGTCCAAGGACCGATCCCTGCGGTACCCCACTAGTCACTGCCTGCCACTCAGAAAAAGACCCATTAATTCCTACTCTCTGCTTTCTGTCCGCCAACCAGTTCTCTATCCAAGTCAATACCTTGCCCCCAATCCCATGTGCCTTAACTTTACACGCTAATCTCTTATGCGGGACCTTATCGAAAGCCTTTTGAAAGTCCAAATACACCACATCTACTGGTTCTCCCTTATCTATTTTCCCAGTTACATCCTCAAAAAATTCCAGTAGATTAGTCAAGCACGATTTACCTTTTGTAAATCCATGTTGACTTTGTCCGATCCTGTCACTGTTTTTCAAGTGCTCAGCTATTACATCATTTATAATGGACTCTAGCATTTTCCCCACTACCGATGTCAGGCTTACCGGTCTGTAATTCCCTGCTTTCTCTCTACCACCCTTTTTGAATAGTGGGGTAACATTAGCTACCCTCCAATCCATGGGTACAGTTCCAGATTCCATCGAATGTTGGAAGATGATCAGCAATGCATCTACTATTTCTAGGGCCACTTCCTTAAGTACCCTAGGATGTAGATTATCAGGCCCTGGGGATTTATCGGCCTTCAATCCCGTCAATTTCCCTAACACCATTTCCCTGCAAATACTGATTTCTTTCAGTTCCTCCCTTTCATCAGACCCTATGTTCTCCAACATCTCTGGGAGGTTATTTGTGTCCTCCTTTGTGAAGACAGAACCAAAATATGCATTTAATTGGTTTGCCACTTCTTTGTTCCCCATTATAACTTCCTCCGCTTCTGACTGCAAGGGACCTACACTTGATTTCACTAATCTTTTTCTCTTCACATATCTATAAAAGCTCTTACAGTCAGTTTTTATGTTCCCTGCAAGCTTACTTTCATATTCTATTTTCCCCTTCTTAATTAATCCCTTTGTCCTCCTTTGTTGAATCCTAAACTGCTCCCAATCCTCAGGGTTACCGCTTTTTCTGGCTAATTTATATGCCCTCTCCTTGGATCTTATGCTATCCCTAATTTCCCTTGTTAGCCACGGTTGAGTCACCCTTTTTGTTTTATTCTTATGCCACACTGAGATGAACAAATTCTGTAGTTCATCCATGCAGTCTTTGAATGTTTGCCATTGCCTATCCACTGTCAACCCTTTGAGTGACATTCCTCAATCAATCCTATCCAATTTGCGCCTCATACCATCGTAGTTTCCTTTATTTAAATTCAGGACCCTAGTCTCTGATTCAACTACTTCACTCTCCATCCTAATGAAGAATTCTATCATATTATGATCACTCTGACCCAAGGGGCTTCGTACATTTCGATTGCTAATTAATCCTTTCTCGTTACATAATGCCCAGTCTAAGATGGCCTGATCTCTGGTTGGTTCCTCGACATATTGTTCCAGAAAACCATCCCATAAACATTCTAGGAATTCCTCTTCCACAGTATTTTTACTAATTTGGTTAGCCCAATCTATATGTAAATTAAAGTCACCCATGATGACTGCTGTGCCCTTACCGCATGCTTCTCTAATTTCCCTTTTAATGCCGTCCCCAACCTCCGTATTACTGTTTGGAGGTCTATATACCACTCCCACTAATGTTTTCTGCCCCTTGTTATTTCTCAGTTCTACCCATACAGATTCCGCATCATCAGAGCTAATATCCTTCCTTTTCAATTGTGTTAATCCCCTCTTTAACCAGCAATGCTACCCACCTCCCTTTCTTTTTTGCCTATCTTTCCTAAATATTGAATACCCCTGGATGTTGAGTTCCCAGCCTTGGCCACCCTGGAGCCATGTTTCTGTAATCCCAATCAAATCATATTCATTTACCTCTATTTGCACAGCTAATTCATCCACCTTGTTCTGAATGCTCCTTGCATTAAGACACAAAGGGGGAAAAATTCAGCTGCTTGCGCCTTCCGTTAGCGCCTTAAGAGGGCGCTAATGGGGCGTAAAGCAGCTAACGCCCGGGCGCGGCGCCGCCCACGCCTCCCGAAAAATTTAGTGGGAGGTTAGCGGCGGCGGCAGCCGGTAGCGCCCTGTGGCGCTGCGCCGCCGGCGATGACGTCATCGCCGTGCGCAGCACCCCGCTCGCGCCCCGGCCGTGATCTTCAGTCGCGCCCCCTGATTTACCGCCAGACGCTATGTCCGACAGGTTCAGGGAGGCGTACGTGCGGCCGGGGCGGCGATATTTAAAGGGGAGGTGGCAGGCGGCCATTTTTGTTGCTGGCCGCCTGCCAGCACCTGCCCCCGGCCCCCATGAAGCCCCCCCACCGTGAAGTGCCGGCTGCGCTCCAAGAGCCCGGCACTTCTCTTGAGTGCCGGGCTCTTTTGCCGGCACTCCCGATCCCTGGGGGCCCAGCTGGGCCCCGGTTCGCGCTGCGCAGGGTCCCTCCCCTTTAAGAAGGGGAGGAAGGCCTGCAATACCGCGGCACGTAGCGCCAGGATATTCACTCGCAGCGCCCCAAGAGGGATGCGGGCTGCTTCCAGTTGCGCCCCGCTTCCCTCTTGGGGCGCAACCACTGAAGTTCCGGCGCGGGGCCGCTAATTTTTTCGGGGCGCTAAAAGTCGCGCCCCGGCGAGGTTAGCGCCCCAAATGGGGCGCGACTCAATTTTTACCCCAAAGCCTTCGGGCTTGTTTTTTAACGCTCTCAGACCTATATGAATCATTATTTACTGTGACCATGTTTGATTTAAACCGTTGAGTTCTTTGCCTTCTACTTTTGTTTTTCTCCTTCCTGTCTTTTGCTTTTATCTCTGTTTCCCTTTCCTCTGTCTCCCTGCTCAGGTTCCCAACCCCCTGCCACTTTAGTTTAAACCCTCCCCAACAGCAGTAGCAAACACTCCCCCGAGGACATCGGTCCCAGTCCTGCCCAGGTGCAGACCGTCCCGTTTGTACTGGTCCCACCTCCCCCAGAACCGATTCCAATGTCCAAGGAATTTGAATCCCTCCCCCTTGCACCATTCCTCTAGCCACGTATTCATTTGAAATATCCTCCTATTTCTACTCTGACTAGCACATGGCACTGGTAGCAATCCTGAGATTACTACCTTTGAGGTCCTATTTTTTAATTTACCTCCTAACTCCCTATATTCTGCTCTTAGGACCTCATCCCGTTTTTTACCTATATCGTTGATGCCTATGTGCACCACGACAACTGGCTGTTCGCCCTCCCCCTCCAAAATGTTCTGTAGCCGCTCCGAGACGTCCTTGACCCTTGCACCAGGGAGGCAACACACCATCCCTAGGGGTTTATTTTGAGGGTCTAGTGTTGAAGGCCCAGTGTGACTTTTTCTCTTGTACCATGCTTCCTTGGTCTCTTGTTTCAAGCACTTACATGGAACACGGTAGCTTCTATTTTGCTGAATCCAAGAAAATGACATCTGTGAAAGCCTGGATTGAATAATGGAAGATGTGCTGACATCCGCAGTATTTTGCTTTTGTATTAGATATTGTAGGGGTTGAATTGCCAACCATTGCAGTCAAGGAGAAATTATGCAGTTTAAGTAGATGAGATAGAGAACATGAGAAGATAGATTGTACCTGGCCTGTGGAAGATGGGCCTTGATTTGCTTTTTCTTATTCCATACTTTCTGAATATTAAGATTGTAAAGAACGGAATATTTCAAAATGTTACGGTTTGTGAAGGGAAGAGTTACACTCGAAACCTTGATGTAGTTTTCAGATGAAAGATCTACGATGCCAAGCATAGATCTTACCGTGTATTATGCAGGATTTTCAGATCACTGCTAGTTCAGAGCTGAGACTCTGATGGACCCAGGCTTACTTCTTTCACCAGGTGAATCAATGTTCCCTCACAATTATTGTGCACAATGCTGCCATAAATCTCAATATTTTCACTGGTGAATAAATTTTGCTACATGCGGGCGTGACCTTACTAATTTCACTTGTTGTCTCTCGGCAAAACAAATTGAATGCACAAGTGCTGGCAGCCTGTGGCTGCACGAAATATTCTTTGTGCTCCTTCCCAATTTACAGTAGCGGGGGATTTCTGACTTACCCTGGTTCTCCCTGGCTTCCAACCGTGTTTTCAGGGGAACTCCTAATTGGTCAAGCTAAACTGACATTACCAATGATTTCATTCTCCGCCTTCTTATTTTGGTCACCATGGCGATGGACTTTGGAATAGCTAACAGCGTGGGAAAAGAAACTTAGGGCTAAAAATTCAGTCGCGCCCCGTTTGGGGCGCACATATCGTCCGGGCGCAAAAATTAGCGCCTGGTGCTAATTATCGCCACTGACTGGAAACTTCACTTTTAACGCCCCTGGAGGTGAGTGGAGCGCTAAATCAGGCGCTGCACACCTGTCTTAAGGCGCAAAGGCCGAGGAGTGAGGCGCTAACTCAGAGCGCGAGCGCAGCGCAGGTGCTGCCAGTTAGCGAGGGAACACAGACACACTGGCGCCGGCCAGTTCTTAAAGGGGGGGGGCGATCTTGCTCCCCAGCCACACCCTGCTCATTGCAGCCTTGAATCTCGGCCTGGAGAGACCTGTGAATCCATTTTCCAGCCAAGGATGGAGAGGGTGAGAGAACGAGCTCAGCGCTTCACCGAGCGGGCCTTGGATGCTCTGGTTGGCGCGGTGGAGCGCCGAAGAGCAATACTGTACCCAGAGAGTGGCAGGAGGCCTTTGCCGCGCGACTACAGAAGAGTGTGGAGGGAGGTGGCTCAGCGCGTCTCCTCCAGGAGCATGGTGCCCAGGACCCATGTCCAATGCCAGAAAAAGTTCAACGACCTCACTCGGGTCGTCAGGGTGAGTGGCTTTTTTGCAATACCTCTCCATCCCTCCATCTCAACCTCACTCTATGGCCAGAGGGTCTTAAAACCACAATTAACAACACTCATCCAACACCTATGGCCCTTTCATGAAGCACACACACACATTCCATACTTTGCATACAGTAAGGGCTATTCACCTATGGGAGGCACATCAGGCAAGACCATGGCTGTATACAGTAAGGGCTATTCACCTATGGGAGGCACATCAGGCAAGACCATGGCTGTATACAGTAAGGGCTATTCACCTATGGGAGGCACATCAGGCAAGACCATGGCTGCATACAGTAAGGGCTATTCACCTATGGGAGGCACATCAGGCAAGACCATGGCTGTATATTTACTCAGACGCCGTCCTTTTTCTTGCAGGCCAAGCTGGCGCATAATAGGAGACAGCAGCAACGGACGGGTGGAGGGCGGCCTCAGCTGCAACCCCTCAGCGATCTGGAGGAGCGCGTCCACAGGATTGTGGCAAGCCGGGTGATCGGTCCCGTCGCCACTGGAGACGCCGACCCCGTTCTGGACAGCAATGGTAAGGTCATCACCTTTTTGTCCTCTGTCCTTCCACTTGTCCCTCACAACACCAGCCTTTGACACTTTCAATCCAACTTGCTAACTCGCTGCACTTTTTCCTCCCTTACTGCCACCCTGTCCTCACGCTAAAGCCACTCTTGTACCTCCCTGCTTTCAGATGGTGATTCACCAGCTGAGGAGACGGGCCCTGAAGCTGCCAGTGGGAGTGAAGCTGCAGCCGAGGAGGAAGAGGAAGCCGAAGCATCAGTGCCACCCTCTCCCGAGGAAGCCCATGCCGACACTGGGAACACGCCTTCCCTGGAGGGGAGCAGGGGGGAAGGGTCTGATGAGGGTGAAGCTCCAGAACCCAGCGGGCTGCAGCAACGTGATGGGGGTAGGGAAGCTCGGGGGCCTTCTCCCCGGAGGGAGAGTATGCCAGCGAGTCCTGCTGCACTGGACGCAGAGGAGGAGCGGCTCATCGCGGAAATGAACACCCAGGCGGTGGGCATGCACACTGAGCTCATGGCTGCAGTGGGTAGGGTGCCCGAATGCATTGAGTCACTGGCAAGGAGTGTGGAGCACTTCACTGCAGCGCAGGCGGATGCGACACTGAAGCTCAGTGCTGCAATTCAATCTCAGACTGCTCTCATGCAGACTCAGATTGAGGCCACACGAGTACTGTCTGCTGCCATCCTCGCTGGTTCGTTCACATTTCCCCGGGGCTCTCACCGCGCCGCAGCAGGCCAGCAATCTGTGCTCCAGCAGATTGCTCCGGATGCTGAGGTGCTGCCCCGTGGGAGTGCCAGTGTGCCGGTCGAGCAGGGAGTTTCTGTCCTCGCTCAAGATGACAGCATTCCTGCTGCCACCACTGTCACTTCTCCACTGCTGTTGCCACCACCAGTAGGACAGACTGCTGCCGCCCATGCAGAGTTGGTGCTGTCTGCAGCCGGGCCCTCCAGGCCCAGAGCTGGTCGAGGCCGTCCCTCAAGGGCATCTGCATTGTCAGGGCCTGACAGTCAGCAGCCTTCCACCAGCCTTGCTGCAGCCACTGAGGTCCCATTGCGGAGGAGCAGTAGGGTAAGAAGGGGGGAAGGGCGCACGGGAAGGAGTTCACCATCGATGTAGGAGGTGTGACAAAATGCTGGTCATTTTTTTATTAAAGGCCGAGGTTCGTGGTCAAACTTTTGTTGAGTGTTTTGCAAATGATCTCCAGGTTGTGAGAACCAGTTATGTTATTGACTGTTTTTTTGTGTTTATTTCTATGAGTTTGTCATGAAGAAATGACACACACAGAGTTTGTAAAATAAATAAGTTTTGGTACTCAAAATATACATGTTTGGTGTTTGGAATCAGTGGTGCCTTGGCCGGCTTAGGGGTTGCGTGTTGGGTTCATTCATGCTGTTCTCAATGGCAGAAGCCATTTCCACAGCAGGGGCCTAGAAGCGGCTTGCTATCAGCCGCTGACGGATGGCCCTTGCAGTTTCACCATTGTGGGCCGCCCTCACGCCTTGGTGCTGCTGCTGATCATCCTCCTCCTCCTCTTCCTCCTCTTCCTCCTCCTCCTCTGGTGGTGCTCCAAGGCCTGGTGGCATTGGCTGGGTCCTGAGGATAGCCATGTTATGCAGCATGCAGCACACAACTACGATGCTGGAAACTCGCTCAGGCGAGTACTGCAGGGCTCCTCCAGAATGGTCGAGACAGCGGAACCATTGCTTGAGCACGCCGATTGTGTGCTCCACGATGTTCCTGGTAGCTTGATGGCTCTCGTTGTACCGCAGCTCAGCAGGGGTGTTGGGCGTACGGAGCGGTGTCATCAGCCAGGTGCACAGTGGATACCCCTTGTCCCCGAGAAGCCAACCAACTGGCTGATGCGGTGCCTCGAAAAGTTCTGCCACAGTAGTCTGGCGCAGGATGAAAGCATCGTGGCAGCTGCCAGGATAGTGGGCATTGACAGCGAGTATCAGCTGTCTGTGGTCACAGACCAACTGAACATTCAAGGAATGGAACCCCTGTCTGTTCCGGAAATCCTCGGCATTCTCATGCAGAGCACGCAAAGCCACATGCGTGCAGTCAATGGCGCCCTGCACCATGGGGAAGCCCGCTATCCTCGCAAAGCCCAGAGCGCGTTCTTGCTGCTTGTCTGGGGTCATGGGGAAAGAGATGAACTCTCGTCTCCTTTTAAAGAGGGCATTTGTGACCTTCCTGATGCAGCAGTGCACCGCGAACTGGGAGATATTGGCGATGTCCCCAACAGCAGATTGAAATGAGCCAGTAGCATAAAAGTTCAGAGCCACTGTGACCTTCACTGCCACCGACAGAGACGTCCTGGACCTCAGCTGAGGCTGCAGATCTGGCTGCAGCAGGTGGCAGAGCTCAGTGACCACCTCTTTGCTGAAGCGCAGCCTTCGCAGACACTGCTCTTCAGACATATGAATGTAGGAGAGCTGTTCACGATATACCCTGGGAGGGTAAGCTCTCCTGTACAGACGCCTGTTGGCCCTCCTCCGTCTGGCCATCATTGCCACTCTCTCTCTGCGTCTCTGTGTCCTCCGATTCAGCTGGCGCAGGACGACGCCCCCCATCAGTGCAGCCCCATATCTCTAAGCAAGCAAAGTTATGAAGGCCAGAAACCAAAGTACCAGCGAAGTTAGGATGAGTAGCCAAAACTACCTGACACAGCGTTGACTCAATGCAGAAGTCTCTCTTTCTCTCTCTCCGAATCTCTCTTTCTCTCTCAGAACGAGTGGTGCAAAAATGTCCACCACAGAGAAAGACAGGAAGAGGCCCCCTTTAAATAGCGCCCCCCCCAGCCCCACAGCGAATGATAGCATTTCACTCTACCGGTCGTTGGATGCGCCAGGCGGTAAGGATGGGGGCGCCACTGAAATTCTGCTCCGGGGCGCCACAAGGGCGTTGCACTCTACTATGACGTCACAATCTGCGCGCGCAAGAGATCGCGGCGATAAAGTTTAGCGCCGCCGCTAAATGTCTAGTTAAGTTCCCGAGCGGCGCAAACATCGCTGTGCCCGGGCGCTAGCTGCTTTGCGCCCCATTAGCGCCCTCTTAAGGCGCTAACGGGAGGCGCAACCAACTGAATTTTTCCCCCTTAGAATCATAGAATCGTACCGCACAGGAGGAGGCCATTCGGCCCATCGTGCCTGTGCCGGCTCTTTGAAAGAGCTCTCCAATTAGTCCCACTCCCTGCTCCCTGCTTTTTCCCCATAGCAAATGTTTACTTTTCAAGTATTTATCCAATTCCCTTTTGAAAGTTACTGTTGAATCTGCTTCCACCACCCTTTCAGGCAGCGCATTCCAGGTCACAACAACTCGCCGTGTAAAAAAACATTCTCCTCATCTCCAGTCCTGGTTCTTTTGCCAATCACCTTAAATCTGTGTCCTCTGGTTACCCACCCTCCTGCCACTGGAAACAGTTTCTTAGACAAGGGCGGGTCTGGCCTGGATTTGAAAGCAGGTGTCAGAGGTGCAAATCTGTTGCCTAACACACTGTGCTACCTTTATTTTCTGAAATAGCTCTTCTGACTACTTTTCATTAATTGATGAGACATAACAACATAAGAAATAGGAGCAGGAGTCGGCCATTCGGCCCTTCGAGCCTGCTCCGCCATTAAATGAGATCATGGCTGATCTTCTGCCTCAACTCCATTCACCGGCCCTATCACCATATCCCTTGATGCCTTTACTAGTCAGAAATCTATCGACTTCTGTTTTGAATATACCCAATGACTGAGCCTCCACAGCCCTCTGGGGTAGAGAATTCCAAAGATTCACCACCCTCTGTGTGAAGAAATTTCTTCTCATCTCAGTCCTGAATGGCCTACCCTTTATCCTGAGGCTGTGGCCCCTAGTTCTAGACTCCCCAGCCAAGGGAAACATTCTCCCAGCATCCACCCTATCAAGCCCTGTAATCATTGTGTATGCTTCAATGAGATCCCCTCTCATTCTTCTGAATTCAAGAGAATACAGGCCTAGTTTACTCAATCTCTTCTCATACAACAGTCCCGCCATCCCAGGAATCAATCTCGTGAACCTTCGTTGCACGCCCTCTATGGCAAGTATATCCTTCCTTAGGTAAGGAGACCAAAATTGTACACAGTACTCCAGGTGTGGTCTCACCAAGGCCCTATATAATTGGAGTAAGCCTTCTTTACTCCTGTACTCAAATCCTCTTGTAATGAAGGCCAGCATACCATTTGCCTTCCTAATGGCTTGCTGCACCTGCACATTCACTTTCAGTAACTCATGTACAAGGACACCCAAGTCCCTTTGAGCATCTGCATTCCCCAATCTTTCACCATTTAGGAAATACTCTGCCTTTCTGTTTTTTCTAGCAAAGTGGATAACTTCACATTATAATCCATCTGCCATGTTCTCGCCCACTCACTGAGCCTGTCGAGATCCCCTTGAAGCTTCTTCACATCCTCTTCACAACTGACACTGCCACCTGGCTTTGTATCATCAGCAAATTTGGAAATGTTACATTTAGTCCCCTCATCCAAATCATTGATATAGATTGTGAATAGCTGGGGCCCAAGCACTGATCCTTGCGGTACCCCACTAGTCACAGCTTGCCATCCTGAAAAAAAAAGTTTATCCCTATTCTTTGTTTTCTGTCTGTTAACCAATTCTCAATCCATGCTAGTATATTACCCCCAATTCCATGTGCCCTAATTTTGTTCACCAACCTCTTGTGTGGGACCTTATCGAAGGCCTTCTGAAAATCCAGATACACCACATCTACCGGTTCCCCTTTGTCTACTCCACTAGTTTCATCCTCAAAGAACTCCAATAGGTTTGTCAAACAGGATTTCCCTTTCATAAATCCATGTTGACTCTGCCCAATCTTACTATTAGTTTCTAAGTGCAGAGGTGATGGTGGTGCAAGGCAAATATAACCAGGTATAATTGAGTATACATTTCAAATCTCATTTTTGTTGTGTGCTTTGGTTAAGTACAATTTTATACTCCAATGCTTTGAGGCCATAGTCCTAAGTTCTGACTCTTAAGCATAAGAATATAGGTGAGCCTATAGGATGTTATGTTAAGAGAACAGTTGGTCAGGAGAAGATGCGACATATCTGCTTGTATATTTTAAGTCACATTTACTAAAGAATAACCTAATGAAGTAGGTTTGAGAAGATGTCTTGTTGAAATTATGGCAGAAGAGATTATCTGAATGTTGTCAACACATGTGTCCACTGCCATATCCCAGTGAATAACATGGTTCTTTTCAATAAAGTGAATTGAAGATTCCTCGATAATTCATATTGGTTAAATGCATTGTCTGATATCATACTTGTGGAAAGAATTAGTCAAACTACTGTCCTTTAGTTAAAAGAACGACCATGACTGCATATTAAGGGCTGTCAACAATCTCTCCAGTAGGCTTATCTGTAGATATTCTACTTCCTCCACACCACACAAACATTTCTGTTACTTTTTACACCAGATATTCTTGGCTTTCATGTTTCAGACTACTCTTGTCAATGAGCCCCAGCTCCCATGTCCCAAAGAGAACATTTTCACTTGCCCAGATATCTTGGTAAATTTGGGGTGTCCCCAGGGAATGAACAGAGAACCTCAATTGATTTCAGCTCCTGGTTTCAGCAGATGATTTCATGTGATCCTCCTTTCCCTTGAAAGGTGGCACTAAACTTTGATTTGGGATTGAACTGTCAAACAAATTTATTAAAAAGTAAAATAACAAGTGACTGGTGGCAGTAACACAGCATATAATCTCACAGTAGTTATTAAACATAGCTGACTCCTTGAATAGGAGAAAATCAATCATTTCTGATGGCTACACTACCAGTATTACTACTATATAAGTAACATGTTTACTAATGGTTCCTTTCTCTTTCTCACTGTCAGTGGAAGCCATCTGGCTCCACTATCCTCACTGGTTTCAGGTAATCTCCTGGTTCAAACACAAGTTGATAAATACAAAAAGTGACTGGGATCAAGGAGCTTAGTGCTTGTGAAGGAGAGCGTGTGTGACAAAGTGTGCTTTGAAGTGTTGATATGTAGTGCAGCTTAGTTCTATTGATCAGGCATACCTAGAGAAAGAGAAGAGGAGGGCGGATTACATTGGCAGCCTTCACATCTAGCTCTCGGCAGAGGGATTGACATGGTAAGATGGTCCAGTATGTGCCAGCATCCAGTCTGTAGTTGATGTGATGACATGTACAAGTGCCAGGCAGCTGCTTCGGTTGGACGATTATTTAGGTTGAATGGATGTAATGTTGTGAGTGTAATGCTGCCTGGGGAGGGAAAGCTACATGAACGATAAGCACTGAAAGTAGTTTGAAACAGTGATTCATTGTAAGTGCCATACACTGCATTGATGGGTGGTAATGACTGATGGTACATTCCCCTATCCTGGCTGACCGAGTAACATTAAAATTCTTCAAGCATTGTTTCTATGGTGAAGACGGCATTAGCACTGGTCGCCCCTTCCCTTTCTCCCTGTGCTGCTCTTCTTGGGGCCCTCCACTGCTCACTGCAAAAGACTACTCTGCCGCACTTCCCCCAGGAGAATTTCAATGTCCCCATCTGAGAATTGACCTGCTCTCTGGCCTCCTGCACTCTTTACAAACATTTCATTCCTGAGAAAAAGCTTTCTGCCTTCCAAAGTTCTAAATCACCATTCCTGGCACTTTAACTTATTTCAGGCATCTCTATCTGTATCAGACCAAAGTTCCCGCCCAGCAATGGGTGAGCTCCCGTAGATAGACTCTTTCACCATCAGGAGCTCATCTACAATACGGCAATGAGCCCAACACTGGAAATACCCGTAGGGTGAGCTCACTAAAGGATGGGCTCTTCCCGCACCATCTAACTTATACTCAAGCAGATACTGGATTGGAAGATCGAGGCTACCATCTTCAAGAAAGAAGGGGCCAATCGGGGAGAAAACTGTCTGGTGAGGGTTGGGAGGTGGGGGGGGGAGGAGGGGAGGGGGGGGAATGTATTTGATTATATTAATGTTTAAATTGAAGAGGGAAGAGTTAGGCTGAGCACACCTAAAGTCTGTTCCTGGACTAGAGAGAGACAACTTGCCTTAGAGGGAGTGCAACAAAGGTTCACCAGACTGATCCCTGGGATGGGGGGATTGTCCTATGAGGAGAGATTGAGTAGAATGGGCCCATATTCCCTAGAGTTTAGAAGAATGAGAGGTGATCTCATTGAAATGTATAAAATTCTTAAGGGGCTTGACAGGGTAGATGCTGGGAGGATGTTTCCCCTGGCTGGGGAGTCTAGAACCAGGGGTCACAATCTCAGAATAAAGGGGTCGGCCAGTTAGGACTGAGAGGAGGAGAAATTTCTTCATTCAAAGGGTTTCTTTGGAATTCTCTACCCCAGAGGGCTGTGGATGCTCAGTCGTTGAGTATATTCAAGGCATCTTCTTAGGCAGTCCCTCGGAACCGAGGATGACTTGCTTCCACATTAAAAATGAGTTCTCAGGTGACTGATGAGTCCAATGTGGGACCTACAGTCTCTGTCACAGGTGGGGCAGACGGTGGTTGAAGGGGCGGGTGGGTGGGGTGCTTGGGTTGACGTGCACTCCTTGCGCTTGGCTTCCGCTTGCTCCCGGCGAAGAGACTCAAGGTGTTCGGCGCCTTCCCAAATGCTTCTCCTCCACTTTGTGCGGTCTTGGGCCAGGGATTCCCAGGTGTCGGTGGGGATGTTGCACTTTTTCAAGGAGGCTTTGAGGGTGTCCTTGAAGCGTTTCCTCTGCCCAACTGGGGCTCTCTTGCCGTGCTGGAGCTCCGAGTAGAGCGCTTGTTTTGGGAGTCTCATATCGGGCATGCGGACGATGTGACCCGTCCATCGGAGCTGATCGAGCGTGGTCAAAGCTTCGATGCTGGGGATGTTGGCCTGAGCGAGAACACTGACGTTGGTGCGCCTATCCTGCCAATGGATTTGCAGGATCTTGCAGAGGCAGCGTTGGTGGTACCTCTCCAGTGATTTGAGGTGCCTGCTGTACATGGTCCATGTCTCTGAGGCATACAGCAGGGTGGGTATCACTGCTGCTCTGTAGACCATGAGCTTGGTGCTGGGTTTGAGGTCCTGGTCTTCAAACACTCTCTTCCTCAGGCAACCGAAGGCTGCACTGGCACACTGAAGGCGGTGTTGGGCTTCGTCATCGACGGAAGAAGGAGATATTCAAGACAGAGGTCGATAGATTTTTGGATATTAAGGGAATCAAGTGATATGGGGATAGTGCAGGAAAGTGACGATGAGGTAGAAGATCAGCCATGATCTTATTGAATGGCGGAGCAGGCTCAAGTGGCCAAATCGCCAACTCCTGCTCCTATTCCTTAGGCTCTTGTGTTCTTAAATTGGACAAGGAGTAATATTGTAATATGTGTGTATCCAAGTTTTGAGAACACGTGACCTGGAGCTGCTTAATGGAGTCATTGCCAAACATGTAGAATTAAAATGTCACCCAAGGAGCACAAATCAATGCTGATTTACAAAGTGTCAGACATGACCCATCAGTAAACTTTTTCTAATTTCAGAAGCATTCTCAGACGCTGCTTTTTAGTTCCAGAGTTTTTAAAAATGACTGCATCCTCTGGCACGCTAGTAAACGTGAAAGGAGTGTACAAACTACTGCAAAACGTGTCTACCAGAAGCAGCCTGATCTGCAATTCTAACAAGCTGAATCTGTCAAAGTGTGGTCAGTTTGTCACAAGGACAGACCCAATGTATTATCCTAACTGCTTTCCAATTCCATGTATTTCTGAATTACAAAGACAGTTGTCATTGTCCCAGATAGGAGATGACTGATTACTACCCAGGGGGGGGTTATCTTTCAAACTGTTTTTCTAAAAGACATATGTCTTTTTTCTTAGAAAGAAAACATTCATCTAGGAACACAGGAACAGGAGGAGGCCATTCAGCCCCTCGAGCCTGTTACACAGGAACAGGAGGAGGCCATTCAGCCCCTCGAGCCTGTTACACAGGAACAGGAGGAGGAGGCCATTCAGCCCCTCGAGCCTGTTACACAGGAACAGGAGGAGGCCATTCAGCCCCTCGAGCCTGTTACACAGGAACAGGAGGAGGCCATTCAGCCCCTCGAGCCTGTTACACAGGAACAGGAGGAGGCCATTCAGCCCCTCGAGCCTGTTACACAGGAACAGGAGGATGCCATTCAGCCCCTCGAGCCTGTTACACAGGAACAGGAGGAGGCCATTCAGCCCCTCGAGCCTGTTACACAGGAACAGGAGGAGGCCATTCAGCCCCTCGAGCCTGTTACACAGGAACAGGAGGAGGCCATTCAGCCCCTCGAGCCTGTTACACAGGAACAGGAGGATGCCATTCAGCCCCTCGAGCCTGTTACACAGGAACAGGAGGAGGCCCATTCAGCCCCTCGAGCCTGTTACACAGGAACAGGAGGAGGCCCATTCAGCCCCTCGAGCCTGTTACACAGGAACAGGAGGAGGCCATTCAGCCCCTCGAGCCTGTTACACAGGAACAGGAGGAGGCCCATTCAGCCACTCGAGCCTGTTGCACAGGAACAGGAGGAGGCAATTCAGCCCCTCGAGCCTGTTCCGCCATTCAATCAGATCATGGCTGATCCGCGACCAAACTCCATATACCCGCCTTTGGCCCATATCCCTTAATACCTTTGGATAACAGAAAGCTATCAATCTCAGATTTAAAATTAACAACTGATCTAGCATCAATTGCCATTTATGGAAGAGAGTTCCAAACTTCTACCACCCTTTGTGTGTAGAAGTGTTTCCTAACTTCACTCCTGAAAGGTCTGGCTCTAATTTTTAGACTATGCCCCCTAGTCCTAGAATCCCCAACCAGTGGAAATAGTTTCTCTCTATCTACCCGATCTGTTCCCCTTAATATCTTGAAAACTTCGATCAGATCACCCCTTAACCTTCTAAATTCGAGGGAATACAACCCTAGTTTGTGTAAGAAATTATCTTCACTGCGTGTGTTGAAAGATCACGGGAAATGTAGATTGGAATGTTGGTTCCTGCTCAAACCTAAGCCCGTGACCATAACGTCCCTCACCACTTTGACTCTGTAACTCAATGAAAGCTACCTGTGAGCTCTTACCTGAAAGATATTTAATATGAAGCTAAAGAATATGAACGCATGACTGTTGGTAAAAGACAACACGACGTAGAACAAACAGCATGCTGGACAGGGAATACAAAGCAGTTTGTGCTGAATTTGGGTAAAATTAGGCTATCAAGTTAGAAACATGGAAACATAGTAAAATAGGAGCAGGAGTAGGCCATTCGGCCCTTCGAGCCTGCTCCGCCATTCAATATGATCATGGCTGATCCTCTATCTCAATACCATATTCCCGCTCTCTCCCCATACTCCTTGATGCTTTTTGTGTCTAGAAATCTATCTAGCTCCTTCTTAAATATATTCAGTGACTTGGCCTCCACAGCCTTCTGTGGTCGAGAATTCCATAGGTTCACCACCCTCTGAGTGAAGAAATTTCCCCTCATCTCAGTCCTAAATGTCCTACCCCGTATCCTGAGACCGTGACCCCTCGTTCTAGACCCCCCAGCCAGGGGAAACATCCTCCCTGCATCCAGTCTGTCTAGCCCTGTCAGAATTTTATACATTTCAATGAGATCCCCTCTCATTCTTCTAAACTCTAGTGAATACAGGCCTAGTCGACCCAATCTCTCCTCATACGACAGTCCTGCCATCCCAGGAATCAGTCTGGTGAACCTTTGCTGCATTCCCTCTATGGCAAGTATATCCTTTCTTAGGTAAGGAGACCAAAACTGTACACAGTACTCCAGGTGTGGTCTCACCAAGGCCTTGTATAACTGTAGTAAGACATCCTTGCTCCTGTACTCAAATCCTCTTGCAATGAAGGCCAACATACCATTTGCCTTCCTAACTGCTTGCTGCACCTGCATGTTTGCTTTCAGTGACTGGTGTACAAGGACAACCAGGTCCCTCTGTACATCAACATTTCCCAATCTATCACCATTTAAATAATACTCTGCCTTTCTGTTTTGCCTACCGAAGTGGATAACTTCACATTTATCCACGTTATACTACATCTGCCATGCATTTGCCCACTCACTCAACTTGTCTAAATATCCTTGAAGCCTCTTTGCATCCTCCTCACAACTCACAATCCCACCTAGTTTCGTGTTGTCAGCAAACTTGGAAATATTACATTTGATTCCCTCATCCAAATCATTGATATATATTGTGAATAGCTGGGGCCCAAGCACTGATCCCTGCGGTACCCCACCAATCACTGCCTGCCACCCCGAAAAAGACCCATTTATTCCTACTCTCTGTTTCCTGTCTGTTAACCAATTTTCAATCCATGCCAGTATATTACCCCCAATCCCATGTGCTTTAATTTTGCACACTAACCTCTTATGTGGGACTTTATCAAATGCCTTCTGAAAATCCAAATACACCACATCCACTGGTTCTCCCTTATCTGTTCTACCAGTTACATCCTCAAAAAACTCCAGTAGGTTTGTCAAACACGATTTCCCTTTCATAAATCCATGTTGACTTTGTCTAATCCCGTTGATATTTTCTAAGTGTCCTGTTATCACATCCTTTATAATAGACTCTAGCATTTTCCCTACTATTGATGTTAGTCTGTAGTTCCCTGTTTTCTCTCTCCCTCCTTTTTTAAATAGTGGGGTTACATTTGCCACCCTCCAATCTGCAGGAACTGTTCCATAATATATAGAATTTTGGAAGATGACAACCAATGCATCCATGTTCAGCAACATGACATATTTGAGCAGGGTTAAATAGGATTCAACTTCTGGAAAACCAATTAAGTTGCAGGATGAGCTCCAGGGTTTCCTGTTGCCACCTTGGTAATTATTACTGTCTAAGTGTGCATGACTGATAGCCTTGTTTAGTGTCCTGAAATATGTTTTATTTACACTGCCTCATAGGTTGATGCAGCATTTATATGGTTTGTAACCCAAGTAGCCAAGAGATGTCAGTATTCAGAATTACCTGCTGCAGCACATACTTTGGTTTAATTAGTTTGCCCAAAACCTGAATACTAGTTAACTAGTTAACTTCTACCATACAATGGTCTTGACCTAGTTAGGCTGAGCTCAAACCACCTTCTATTTGACCTGACCCATCTTGTCTTTGCGGCTTTGGGTTCTTTCATTATCGGGTGAGGCACTGATCCCACACTCCCCCGCGGGAGTGCTGCGTTGAAAGGAAGTGCGGGTCAGAGAATTGGTGCCACAGTCCAGCAGTCCTATCTCCAACCTGTACTCTGTGCCCAAAGTGTCGGGTGGGGAGTTTTTTTTTAAATATTCGTTTTTTATGGGATGTGGGCATCGCTGTCAAGGCCAGCATTTATTGCCCATCCCTAATTGCCCTCGAGAAGGTGGTGGTGAGCCGCCTTCTTGAACCGCTGCAGTCCGTGCGGTGAAGATGCTCCCACAGTGCTGTTCGGGAGGGAGTTCCAGGATTTTGACCCAGCGACGATGAAGGATCGGCGATATACTTCTAAGTGCTGGTTAGCGATAGAGTTCCGAGGGGAGGGGTTAGCCTGTCTTTCTGGGAGTGGGTGAAATACATATCCTTATCTTTGAGAAAGTATGTATGCCTGTCGATTAGCTATTTGAGGTGGAAGTGTTCTCGTCCTATTGATTACAAGATAATGCCAGAGACGGGCTATCAGCACACACAGGCCAGCTTGTTTGATCTGCTAATTTATCAGCTAAGGGCTAAGGGCCAACAGGTGGTCATTGACACTGTTTCTGTCCAGGGTGGTGTATTTAATTAATGTGAGAAGTCGCACAACACCAGGTTATAGTCCAACAGTTTTATTTGAAATCACAAGCTTTCGGAGCGGCTGCTCCTTCGTCAGACTTCACCTGACGAAGGAGCAGCAGCTCTGAAAGCTTGTGATTTCAAATAAAATTGTTGGACTATAACCTGGTGTTGTGCGACTTCTCACTTCTGTCCACCCCAGTCCAACACCAGCATCTCCGCATCATAATTAATTAATAACATGTTAACCTGATTACTGAAAAAAGTCTGGGACTTCTTTGAAAAAACTTACATAAGGAGGGAAAGACTTTTACTTGCAGGTGTAAGCACACTGCCTGGACTGGGGATATCTGTGTGGCAGCCCGTGTTCACTTGGAGACTGTACATCTGAGTCACTGCACTGAAGAGAGACTCTCTGACGCTTACAGCCATGCTTTCCATCATCAAAACTCAGTTTAATGCATAAATAGAAGCAAGAATCTTGAAACAATTTGATAAGTTGATCTCAGTAAAGAGTTTAATATATTAATGGACGTTAAGTAATGTGTGTGTTATTTTAATCTACTTAATGTTCCTGCTTCTGTCTAATTTTACTTCTTAATAAAGAAGAATTTGTAGTTTCAGCCTGAGCTAAAGGTCTGTTAGTGTGGGTGCTCTCCATCAGTTGGAAGGCTCAGAAGCAAACAATGGTATCCCATGTTAGCTCCAGTAATAGAGGTCAGACACCAGAAACCAGAACCCCGGCTGCTTTTCCACTTGCTCAGCCAGGAGAACAAAGGCTAGTTGTGCTGTCTACTGTTCCTCACTCCCTCCCTCCCTCCCTCTCACCACCTCCTCACCTCTACACTGCCCAATTAAACTTGCATTTATACAGCGCCTTTCACGACCTCAGGATAAGGTAGATGTAGAGAAGATATTTTCACTTATGTGGGAGTCCAAAACTAGGGGCCATAAATATAAGATAGTCACTAATAAATCCAATAAGGAATTCAAGAAAAACGTCTTTACCCAGAGTGTGGTGAGAATGTGGAACTCGCTACCACAGGGAGTGGTTGAGGCGAATAGTATAGATGCATTTAAGGGCAATCTAGATAAGTAAAGGGAGAAAGGAATAGAAGGTTATGCTGATAGGGTGAGATGAAGAGAGGTGGGAGGAGGCTCGTATGGAGCATAAACACCGGCACAGACCAGTTGGGCCGAATGGCCTGTTTCCGTGGTGTAAATTCTAGGTCATTCTATGTAATAAAAGGGTTCGATGTTCACTCAGAGATCCACTGCCAGAGGAAGACCAGCTTCCTGAAAGGGAATGGGATTCTTCAAGCTTCTCGTGGAAAAAGGGCAGGGGGCGCCGATAAAACAGCGCTAAGGAACCATTCATGGGCCTACTTGGGAAATCTCCCGAATTTGTCTGATTACAATTCTGAGAAGCACTTTGCGACATTTTCCTACATTATAGGCACTGTATAAATGCAAATTGTTGCTCCCCTATGGCCAGTCACTTCCTGCCCACCACTTGAGATACTTTGCTCATAAGAAACACAAGCTTCCCTGTGGAAACTGAGTTTTGCATTAAGCATGAATAAAAATAAAAATAAAAAGAGCCTGAATTATGGAGCTTTGAAATGTTCAACTGAACTTTTACTGGTTTTACATCTTTAGTATGTACGAACAATTTAATGTTATTGAGCTTCCAACTTTTCTTTCCATTTGAACACTTTACAAGGCAAAGGATGGATGGAGGACAGGCCGGGAGCAGGGATAACCGCCGGGATAATAACCAAAGAATTGCAGGGCCTAAATATCATAATAAATTAAAATATTAAAGCATTTAAAAAATTAACAGTTTAACATTTGTTAAGTTAAGAATTGAGAGGAATAACCTGCTGTTCACATAAAGAACAGAAAGAGGACTTACAATTCTACATTTTATAAACTGGTAACAAAATGTCTTGAATGCATAATTACTACTTCTGGTGTCTTCAAAGAGATTATATTCTTTTCATGAATGACTTAACTGAAGAGAAAATTAGAGTCATCGCTGGGTAATGGCCCTGGGTATGCAATTAGTAAGAGACCTGTGGCAGGTGTTATCCATTTATTTACACCTCAGCAGGCAGTAGGAAACGAATGGCATCCTGCATTGTTGTGGAGGTCTGGGTAACCATTCCTCCACTTAGACTGGTGGCTACTATGGAAACCGGAGGAAGAGTATCAGGTGGGTGGATTGATGGTTGAGAGTGAAGATGGGAACGAGGCTACTCCACTCCACTGGAAACTCATTTGAAGGCCCTTTGGAGAAAGTGAGCTCACTGATTTGTGAAAGGCCTATTGGGAAGGACTTGGCTGGTACTGAGTTACTTGATGATTTACACTTTCAGACTGTCATCCAGGAAGAAAGAAAGTGACTAATGTCTGTTGAATTGAAGAAGTTGCATACACACAAAATAGGTGAATCGATGGTGCACACCTCTTGTTAATGTCACATTTATGGGTTCAGGACCCAGTCCACGACTTGAGCACATCATTCAGTGCAGTACTGAGGAAGTGCAGGGCTAGAATGGATCCCTTGTGTCCCACGGACCAAAACTGAACACAGCACTCAAGGTGCAGTCTGACTAGAGTACTGTATAGTTTTAGATTGGCATCATCTGACCAGTATGCCACTGTGTTGGCTGCAGAATATAGCTTAGTACTGACTTTGTTAATTGCTGCACCTTGTAATTGGGCATGTCAGCAAGTCCACTCACACCCCTGGTTTATTTCAACTTCAATTACGAAATTCAATTAATTTTTCTTCCAGTGAAAAGAAAGACTTGCATTTCTATAGCGCCTTTCACAACCACCAGACATCCCAAAGTGCTTTACAGCCAATGAAATACTTTTGAAGTGGAGTCACTGTTGTAATGTAGGAAACGCAGCAGCCAATTTGCGCACAGCAAGGTCCCACAAACAGCAATGTGATAATGACCAGATCATCTGTTTCAGTGATGTTGATTAAGGGATAAACAATTGCCAGGACACCGGGGAGAATTCCCCTGCACTTCTTCGAAATAGCGCCATGGGATCTTTTACATTCACCTGAGAGAGCATCTCATCTGAAAGATGGCACACTTCAACAGTGCAGCACTCCCTCAGTACTGCACTGGAGTGTCAGCTTAGATTCTTGTGCTCAAGTCTCTGGAGTGGGACTTGAACCCACAACCTTCTGACTCAGAGGCGAGGGTGCTACCCACTGAGCCACAGCTGACACTGACTGTGTACAATATCTCACTCGTAAACATATTCGCACTATTCCCCCCATTAACAAATTTTATCCAATTCATCTTCGAAATAGCGCAAGGGTTCCAACATCAATCCCTTGGGAACTCCACTCAGTACCTTCTTTACTCTCCCCATTCCCAGGTCCATTCCCCTAACCAGTGTAGTAAAAATACAGTTACTTAAACATAGGCAACTCATTGTGTGCAGAGTACAAGTTTGTTCTACAGTACCTAAACAAATTTACATTTGTACTGGCCCCTTTAAGGTTTGTTTGGCAACTTCGAAGACTGTCATCCTGTTTTGTTGAAGAATTTGATCGCTAACTCTCAAATATCACTACCAGTTCTCACACTGGAGCAATGGCGACGATAATCAGGCAGGAAGGATTCACATCAAAGGGGAGCCCAGTCTTAAGCAGCAGTTGGGATGTATATACAGTAATTGCTAGTTCTATTTTGGGAAGGAAGCAAACAATTGCTGTCTCTCATTAGGGCTATTGGTCAGATTTTTAATCAGAAAATAGAAATTAATTTAAAAGGTTCCCCTTCAAAAATAAGAACTAATTGGTTGCAGTGATAAGTTGTTCAGCGTGTCTGTTGACAGCACCGTGTCTGTCAATGAGTGGCACCGTGTCTGTCAATGAGAGGCACCGTGTCTGTCAATGAGAGGCACCGTGTCTGTCAATGAGTGGCACCGTGTCTGTCAATGAGTGGCACCGTGTCTGTCAATGAGTGGCACCGTGTCTGTCAATGAGTGGCACCGTGTCTGTCAATGAGTGGCACCGTGTCTGTCAATGAGTGGCACCGTGTCTGTCAATGAGAGGCACCGTGTCTGGCAATGAGTGGCACCGTGTCTGTCAATGAGTGGCACCGTGTCTGGCAATGAGTGGCACCGTGTCTGTCAATGAGTGGCACCGTGTCTGTCAATGAGTGGCACCGTGTCTGTCAATGAGTGGCACCGTGTCTGTCAATGAGAGGCACCGTGTCTGTCAATGAGTGGCACCGTGTCTGTCAATGAGTGGCACCGTGTATGTCAATGAGTGGCACCATGTCTGTCAATGAGTGGCACCGTGTCTGGCAATGAGTGGCACCATGTCTGTCAATGAGTGGCACCGTGTCAGTCAATGAGTGGCACCGTGTCTGTCAATGAGTGGCACCGTGTCTGTCAATGAGTGGCACCGTGTCTGTCAATGAGTGGCACCGTGTCTGTCAATGAGTGGCACCATGCCTGTCAATGAGTGGCACCGTGCCTGGCAATGAGTGGCACCGTGTCTGTCAATGAGTGGCACCGTGTCAGTCAATGAGTGGCACCGTGTCTGTCAATGAGTGGCACCGTGTCTGGCAATGAGTGGCACCGTGTCTGGCAATGAGTGGCACCGTGTCTGTCAATGAGTGGCACCGTGCCTGTCAATGAGTGGCACCGTGTCGGTCAATGAGTGGCACCGTGTCTGTCAATGAGTGGCACCGTGTCTGTCAATGAGTGGCACCGTGTCTGTCAATGAGTGGCACCGTGCCTGTCAATGAGTGGCACCGTGTCTGTCAATGAGTGGCACCGTGTCTGTCAATTAGTTGGAGGTGGGGCAGGACTTATGGCGGGATTTTCAACAAACAGAGTCTATTTACTCAGCAAATAGAGTCTATTTAAAAAGAGTCTCTGAACTACAGCAAACAGAACTCATGACAGGAACTGCAGCAACGTCTCCCGATAAAAGCAAAATTATTTCTCCAACAAAATGCAGTGAGTGGAGGATAGTTACACACAGATGATGTGGGTGAAATCAGCCCTAGTCATTGACAGCAGTGCGGTCTCCAAGCGTGACTGATGGGGGAATTACCCAATTATCTCCATTCTGGCCGGGAATAGTGATCTCACTATATGCAGCCTAAGTTGTTAGCGAAGTGCTTCATTGAAATCTCTCTTTCACTAACAAGAATGGGACTTTTCAAATTTGTTGTCCAGGTGACAAAACCAAGGAGCTGTCTAGTTAATACCAGAACATGGCAGCCACCAGCTGCTTGATCACCAAGACCCTCCACTCCAAAAGTAGCAACAGTCCTGACCAGCTCCCAATGCCCAGTGGAGACCTTATGCTCTAGCCCAACCTAATCCGTGGGTCTTAGATACAAAAATGGGTCACCTGCCAAATTTTGAAACCACCATTTCCTGCACATCGAATGTATACTTGACAGGGTAGTTCCAATAGGGAACCAATTCCATTAGTCATAGATTGCAGAAGAGTGTGTCAGAGAGGCTACAGTTACATTGCAGTTAATGTCGGTGTGCGATGGTTGTAGTGTAAATACAGGGAGATAGATAGTGAGAGTGAGACACAGGCCCCCCATAACAACTGCAGAGGTCAGTCAGAAACAGGTGTAAGAAGACAAAGAAAGAAAGAAAGACTTTCTACAGCGCCTTTCACAAACTTAGGATGTCCCAAAGCGCTTTTCAGCCGATGAAGTCCTTCTTTTTTGAAGTGTGGTCACTGTTGTAATGTAGGAAACGCGGCAGCCAATTTGCGCACAGCAAGCTCCCACAAACAACAATGTAACAAATGTGTAGGGCCATCACTGACCACTTTTGCACTCCCCCTGGCAGCCAGTACGTGCAGTATTAGTGGAGGGAGCAGAATAGGGAACAGGTTGCCCCCGCACCTCTCAGCTGCATGTGGTGCGTGGTGCCAGAAAACAAGAAAAGGGTCGGGAGAAAATCAGGTCTCGGTTAAAAACAGAGAACCCTGTACCTTACAAAACAGCAGCGTAATCGTAGTGAAGAAGCTGCATAATAAACATTCACAGTCAGCAGCAGTGGTCTGGGGTTTGACGCGTGCACTGAATTCAGGGTAAAAGAAAAGTTGAATCCTCAAACGTTACTGAAACTTTACACTTTAATTGTTTAAACCTTCTATTCCCCAACTAAGTAAGATCCTTTTTATTTGTCTGAGTTTCTGCAGTAGACTTTATTAAACTAAGACAAGGTTCACCAACCAAATGTAAACAAGACAAGTGGCACAACGAAAAAAATAAAGAGTCAGAGGATGGAAAGATATTAGTTGCACCTCCCCTGCCCCCTCCCTAACCTTTCGTGTGCTGTGCTCGCTGACCTACATTGGTTCCCAGTCCACCAATACCGCGATTTTAAAATTCTCATCCTGGTGTTCAGATCCCTCCATGGCCTCGCCCCTCCCTATCTTTGTAACCTCCTCCAACCCCACAACCCTCCCGAGAACTCTGCAGTCCTCCGACTCTGGCCTCTTGTGCGTCGTCGCTCCCTTGGCTCCACCAATGGCGGCCGTGCCTTCAGCTGGAATTCCCTCCCTAAACCGCTCCGCCTCTCTCTCCTCCTTTAAGACGCTCCTTAAAACCGACCTCTTTGACCAAGCTTTTGATCACCCATCCTTTGGCTTGGTGTCAATTTTTGTCTGATTACATTCCTGTGAAGTCCCTCAGGGCGTTTTCCATGTTACAGGCGCGATATAAATGCAAGTTGTTGTTGCTGTGTGTCTGTACCTCTGGTCTGGGATTTAGAGAGGGTGACATAACCCATGTCAAAACAAGTTTGGGGGTCATGTCCCTCTCGGTGGTTGCACCTATACCTTGTAAACTGGACAAATATGACAATTAACAAAAAGGAAAACCATATTCAGGCTATCCAGAGCTGAACCATAAGAATTTAAGAACAAACAGGATAACAAACAGTTAAAGTGAATATGATGCTATCAGTTGAAGTGGGTTTGGATTATACTGAAGGGCTGATGTCTGATTAAGCTCCGGATATTAAAAAACATACATTGCCTTTCTCCTCATAGAGATTCAACTCACTTTTGTCTTAAAGCTCATGCTGCCAGATATAATGGGGGATATTTTGATGGTCCACCATTAACAAGATAAAGTTTGCACAGCTTCCTAATCTGAAAACCTCTTAATGTCGCATACATTAGAGAATATGGAATAAATGTGTTAACCTTACCATGAAGGACTCGAGAGATTTAAATTCTAAACAGGTCTACTTCACACATGAATAAATAGAAAAAATATACTTCACAACAACAGCATCCGGCAGCTTTCAGCTCAATTTTCTGCACTTCACACAGGTTTGCATAATCCCTAACGAGCTGCCTTTATATTGTGGGAGAGCCCAACTAATGCTCCAGCTCCTAATGCCTCTCGCAGCTCAAGGCCACCCGAAGGTAAGTTTGCTGGAAGTTGCTTGTATCTCTGGCGGCTGAACTTGGTGCATCGCAGCATGTTTACCTGCTGTTCGCAGCCGGCTGCAACAGACCCACACACTGGGAGCCAGTTCCATTTAGCTCTTGATTTAGCACAACAGTTTGAATTAAACAGGCTCTAATGGTCACCTTCCCTTCTTCAACTCCTTCTCTGTAAATTATTGCTTAGCCACCAGCCAGGGACTTTATTTGTTCAATGCATGTATTTTTAATTATATTTTTTATTCATTCACGGGATGTGGGCGTCGCTGGCAAGGCCAGCATTTATTGCCCATCCCTAGTTGACCTCGAGAAGGTGGTGGTGAGCCGCCTTCTTGAACCGCTGCAGTCCGTGTAGTGAAGGTACTCCCACAGTGCTGTTAGGGAGGGAGTTCCAACGAGAATGAAGGAACGGCGATATATTTCCAAGTCAGGCTGGTGTGTGACTTGGAGGGGAACTTGGAGGTGGTGGTGTTCCCATGCGCCTGCTGCCCTTGTCCTTCTAGGTGGAAGAGGTCGCGGGTTTGGGAGGTGCTGTCGAAGAAGTCTTGGCGAGTTGCTGCAGTGCATCTTGTAGATGGTACACACTGCAGCCACAGTGCACCGGTGGTGGAGGGAGTGAATGTTTAAGGTAAATAAGGTTTTGAGGCATCATTTTGTTGTGATTCTATCCTTATGCTAAAACCTAGTTCATTGCCATCTGTGTGAGTTTGTCTTTCAAGACAGGTTCTGCCATGTGTAAAGAAAAAGTTTGCAATAAAATTAGCTGGGGCCTACAGTGACATTGTTAATGTGCATCTTATGGGATGAATTGAGAATACTTTTAATAAGATAAAGATTTCAAGCAATGCATGGGAAACTTTAAACTGAAGCCTCTTGAATGTCCACGGCACAAGCAAACTTACCCAAGAAACAGTGCGATGGAGTTTCAGCACCTACTTTTCCAAGATTCAACCTGCCCAGAAAATTCTCCAGCATGACAACCTAACCCCTGAATTTACACTGTTATTGTCGATCTGTCCATAAGAGTTGTCTGAGAGGAATTAACAGTGACGTTCAGGCCTAAACATTCCCATGCCTATACTTATGGGAGGTAACTGCATAGCTCACGAGCAAGCTTCAACTGAATTATAGTCAGACTCATGGATGGAAATCAAATCCACATACTAGGGACTGCAGTTATACTGCAGCTGCCAAGCGCAGGCAGCGCAAGCAGCGCACGTCAACCCAAGCACCCCACCCACCCGCCCCTTCAACCATCGTCTGCCCTACCTGTGACAGAGACTGTAGGTCCCGCATTGGACTCATCAGTCACCTGAGAACTCATTTTTAATGTGGAAGCAAGTCATCCTCGGTTCCGAGGGACTGCCTAAGAAGAAGAAGAAGAAGACCAAATGAGAGCAGCATCTGCCACCTGTGATGTGCAATTGGCAGATCAATCTCAGTTTGTCAAAATGCAGTGACAGTGGAGCTCAGAGATATATGTTTAGATGCATGTGCGGAGCGCCACTCCTTCTCTTCCACTCTCTGGACTGCCTGGATGCCATTAGAGTGCAGTTGGTCACTGGGCTGAAGTTATACTGTCTCAGGCTTGTGTGAGACAGCCTCCTGAGCAGGATCTCACAGCGTTTGGCTTTAGTGCAATCGGGTGCCAGAACGAGATGTGACGCCTGAGTTACTGTGCCACTTTTCATATCAAAGGGCATCGGAAACCACTTTGTATCAATGAGAAAGTGGCAGCCTGACCACACCGAGAGGCATCCTTCCAGCGCTGTGTTTAGAATGCTTCTATAACATGTGTTATCAATTAGTATCAACTGAAAACATGCTATTACGATAGCAAAATACTGCGGATGCTGGAAATCCGAAATAACAACAGAAAACGCTGGAAAAACTCAGCAGGCCAGACAACATCCGTGGAGAGAGAAAGAGAGTTAACGTTTCAGGTCGATGACCTTTCGTCAGAACTGGAAAGAGCCGGAAATCAAATAGATTTAAGGCCAGGATAAAGCTGGGAAAAGGGGGAGGGGATAAAGGAACAAAAGGGGAGATAAAGAGACATTAAGAGATATGCAAGGCAAGAGGTGGTGTTAATGTGACAGGTTAAGGCTGAAAGAAGTGTGAAATCCACTGGCAGAATGAAGGACAGCTGCCAGCTTCTAGGAGGAAAAAAAAGGTGGGGGGGGGGGGTGCCAAATAAAAGGGTGGATGAAAAAATAAAATATAAATGTGATTGGAGCTGAGGTTATGATCTAAAATTGTTGAACTCGATATTGAGTCCAGAGGGCTGTAGCATGTCTAAACGAAAGATGAGGTGCTGTTCCTCGAGCTTACGCTGCTATTGTTTTGCTACAGTTGCTGTCACATGATGCTATCGTTCTTCAGATCAACATCGTAAGCCACCCTTACATCTTCACTATTTCTGAGCAATGATTCACATCCTGACTTCCCCAATGCTGAATTAACCCTGGATTCATTCACCCATAAAGACCAGCACAGACATTCTTCCAGATTGATCCTTCTCACACCTTGCCTATCAATAGAGGTCCCAATGTGATGATCCCTCCCTTCCTCATCACACCAATTTAATGAGCTGTTCATTGTGGCCCCCAATACATAGTTAGGGTGGAAAACATCTCATCTACCTTATTTTTTATGGATTAATATATTATTTCATATAACACTGTCAAAATATGCATGCGTATATTCCCTAGAGTTTAGAAGAATGAGAGATGATCTCATTGAAAAATATAAAATTCTGAGAGTGATTGACAGGGTAGGTGCTGCGAGGTTGTTTCCCCTGGCTGGAGAGTCTAGAACTAGGGGGCACAGTTTCAGGATAAGGGGTCGGCCATTTAAGACTGAGATGAGGAGAAATTTCTTCACTCAGAGGGTTGTGAATCTTTGGAATTCTCTGCCCCAGAGGGCTGTGGTTGCTCAGTCGTTGAGTATATTCAAGGCTGAGATCGATAGATTTTTGGGCACTAAGGGAATCAAGGGATAAGGGGATCGGGTGGGAAAGTGGAGATGAGGTAGAAGATCAGCCATGATCTCATTGAATGTTGGAGCAGGCTCGAGGGGCCGAATAGCCTTCTCCTGCTCCTATTTCTTAGGTTCTTATTCCCTCAAAAAAGCTCAATGTAAAGTTTGTAACCAATTGAGTCTGAATAGTAAAAGACTGTGTGAAGGTACTAACAATCCAGCATGACCTTTGGCATTTGGTGGAGAGAGCAGCCAATCAGGGCTCTTGGAATTGAGATCCAAATACTTAAACTGCTTGATCGTGTCTGAGGAAATCGTCACCTCTTCAGAGGTTTGATGGGATTGGTCCCTGTCCACTTTACTAACAGCTGATAGGCTGGGGATTGATATCTGTCGACATGACATTTATTAATTTATGTTTTGTGTCCGTTTTTGCATCCAGGACGCCTTACCCATAGTGGGAAAGAGTCGGGAAATGCTGATACATTTTCCATCACTTCCTCGGCTTAAGTGTGCAATGAAATGGCCGAGAACCTTACAGTTTGGCACTGATGTACTCAGTCCAATTGATACATAGCTCTCCCCTGATGCATTACGGCACCATTGACTTTGAGCCCAAGATCAGCCATGATCTTATTGAATGGCGGAGCAGGCTCGAGGGGCCAAGTGGCCTATTCCTGCTCCTTGTTCTTAAGTTCTGTGGCTATTTTTCCTTAACTCCCAACGTTTAACCTGTTTTCCATCTTTTCCTAACTGTAAACTTTAAACTGTTAAACATTAACCTTGTTATTAACATGTGCCAGCATCTGTTATTCAGCAGTCGAGGGCCGATTACAATGGGCGCTCCTTGCTCCTCGAGCCATCTGCTGCATGATGGAATCAAAGTTGAAACAGCCCAGTGATGGCCAGAATAAGCTCTGTGCCTTTTCTCATTCACATGTTCGCGTGCTTTTATATTCAGCTGTCTGTATTGGGGAATTGAAGATCAGGTCAGATGTCGTTGCATTTCAAAGTTAATTGACTCGGTAGTAATTAAAATAACAACAGTCATCACTCTTCTGCAGCCTCCCACCCTCCTTGGTGCTGATTCACTAATCCCCATCTTGAGTCACTACTAGTCTGTTTTATAATTGTCTCCGCTCTTTTCTGGGAAAAGGAGGAATAAATGTTAAGTTCAAAGTTATAAAGGTTTTTTCAACATTATGAAGGGTTTTGATAGAGTAAATAAGAAACTGTTTCCAGTGGCAGGAGAGTCGGTAACCAGAGAACACAGATTGAAGATAATTGACAAAAGACCAGAGGGGGAGATGAGGAGAATTTTCTTTTTTACGCAGCGAGTTGTTGCGATCTGGAACGCGCTGCCTGAAAGGGCGGTGGAAGCAGATTCAATAGTAACTTTCAAAAGGAAATTGGGTATATAATTGAAAAGGAAAAAATTGCAGGACTGTGGGGAAAGAGCAGGGGGAGTGGGACTAATTAGAGAGCTCTTTCAAAGAGCCAGCACAGGCACGATGGGCCGAATGGCCTCCTTCTGTCCTGCAGGATTCTACGATTCTAAGTTAAAATATGCAGGAGTCCTGATCAGGGTGTCCCAGGAGAGGCCTCAGTCAAAGGGGCGACCTCAAAACACAGGCAATCTCCTGCTCAGCTGCAAAGGGGTCGTCAGTCTGGCCCGACTCCATTCAGCGCATCGCTTCCGCTGAACCGGGTCGCAGCACTTGCTGCACACCCTGCTCTCACCTGAACACATTTTCAGAAGAGATTAAGATCTTTAAAGAAAATAGAGAAAGAGAGACACATTATACAAACCAATTTAAAAAAACAAATGAACAGTGCCCAGGAAACATTGAAGCAGACAGGTTCATGAATGATCCATTACTGCATACAACACTTCGCTCTGCCAAGACCTTGAGAGTCGCCTTGTATCCAGGGACAGCTGGATGTTTCTCTCCTGAATGTCGCATAATTATATATGACTCTGCCCTACAACAACAATAAACTATGTCATGGAACGTATACTTTACTCCAGCAACTAAGGTGCAGATTTCAATCAGTCTACTTCACTACAACAGAAATTTCCAATAATGTAGTTACTTTGCTACCGAAATATATCACCAAATAATCTCATAAAATATCATGAAGAAAATAATTTGAGTCAATCTGAAGGGCTGTACTGTTACAGAATTGTGGAAAGATGAAACCTTCAAAGGATTTAGAACATTATAATATTGTTTGTGTGCAGTTGATGCATTAGAATTAATTTTCTGAAAATATGCTAAATCATTCAGAATGATGCCCAGCTCCTCAGTAGCACAGTAGGTAACTGCACGGTTACACTGAGACACACAGACTAGAAGGTCCCAGTGCAGAGTTAGTGGGTCATACAGCTCTATAATTTCCCGCAGTATTCCTGGGTTGTACAGAAGAAATCAGGCAGGGTTCTTTCTCCTGACTGCGGTACAGTGACCCTCTTAAAAGTGTGCTGTGAGGCTTTTGGGTGAGGGCAGGGTCAACCCCAGCTGGAATAAGCCCTCCAGCTGTGGAGCAGTAGGTCGCACTCTCGCCTCTGAGTCAGAAGGTTGTGGGTTCAAGTCCCACTCCAGAGACTTGAGCACACAAAGCTACGCTGACACTCCCAGGGCAGTGCTGAGGGAGTGCTGCACTGTCAGAGGTGCCGCCTTTCGGATGAGACGTTAAACCGAGGCCCCGTCTGCTCTCTCAGGTGGACGTAAATGATCCAACGGCACTATTTCGAAGAAGAGCAGGGGAGTTCTCCCCGGTGTCCTGGCCAATATTTATCCCTCAACCAACATCACTAAAACAGATTATCCGGTCATTATCACATTGCTGTTTGTGGGAGCTTGCTGTGCGCAATTTTGGCTGCTGCATTTCCCACAGTACAACAGTGACTCCACTCCAAAAAGTACTTCATTGGCTATAAAGCGCTTTGAGATGTCCGGTGGTCATGAAAGGTGGCCTAAAAATTGAGTAACGCCCCATTTGGGGCGCTAACTTCGCCGGGGCTTTACTTTTAGCGCCCCGGAAAAATTAGCGCCCCCGTGACAGAAATTGAGTGGTAGCGCCCCAAGAGGGACGCGGGGCACTACTTGAAGCACCCCGCATCCCTCTTGGGGCGCTGTGAGGGAATATCGTGTTGCGGTATTGCGGGCCTTCCGCCCCTTCTTAAAGGGGAGGGGCCTTGTGCAGCGCGACCCGGGGCCCAGCTGAGCCCCCGGGGATCGGGAGTGCTGGCAAAAGAGCCCGGCACTCAAGAGAAGTGCCGGGCACATGGAGCGCAGCCGCACTCCGCTGGGGGGGGGGGGGGGGTAAGGAGGCCGGGGACAGCAGTGGAGGCAGGTGCTGGCAGGCGGCCAACAACAAAAATGGCCGCACCGCACCTCGCCTTTAAATAGCGCCTCCCCGATCGCAGATAGGCCCCCCTGACCCCGTCGGACATAGCGTCCGGCGGTAAGTCAGGGGGCGCTCCCGAAGATCGCGGCCGGGGCACGAGTGGGGCGCTGCGCATGGTGATGACGTAATCGCCGGCGGCGCAGTGCCGCGGAGCTCTACTGGTTAGCGCCGCCGCTAACCTCCCGCTGAATTTCGCGGGAGGCGTGGGTGGCGCCGTGCCCGGCCACTAGTTGCTATGCGCCCTATTAGGGCACCAACTGGAGGCGCAAAGCAACCGAATTTTTCCCCCGCTATATAAATGCAAGTCTTTCTTTCTTTCTTTTTCATTATGATAGTGACTTGATGTTTAATAGGTTCCCACTGGACCTCCTTGGAACTTTATAAACCTCACCCAGGATCTTTCTGATGCTAGCCAATGTGGATGCTGGTAAGTGGAGAAAGCATGCTTGTGCATGAGTTGTTTTCCATGGCCAGATAGTGATGTGGAGCCAGCAGTATAACTTGGATCTGCCTGCATTGCATTGCTTTTGGCAGGTACCAAAGATGAATCAATAGCCGTAAAATAATAACGCCCTTGACAACTCAAACTGAAACGCTCTTTCTGGCACTGTACATTCATATGTTCCTAAACCTGTCTATGGTGGACTGTAGAAATAAACCCGACCAATTATTTGTTTCATGTACTACCTTGCTGTGTCAGGATACAAGCTATTTAGGAAGTACGTTTTTATCACTGGGTCCATAGTAATAAGTGATTATTGTTATCAATTAAATTCTACTTGCGTTAGATGTATTGTAAATTTTGTTTACTAATCGCTCCTGTGAAGTGCCTTGGGACATTTTACTGCATTAAAGGCGCTATATAAATACAACTTCTTCTTCTTCTTGTTGTAAGCGTCGATCGCACAGATGCAAGGAAGAGTTCGAAGGAAAGTCAGATATTTGACTTCTCAATTCCCAGTGGACCTCAATGTCACTGAGGTCAAGCTTTTTATTTATTTGTTTATGGGATGTGGGCGTCGCTGGCAAGGCCAGCATTTATTGCCCATCCCTAATTGCCCTTGAGAAGGTGGTGGTGAGCCGCCTTCTTGAACCGCTGCAGTCCGTGTGGTGAAGGTGCTCCCACAGTGCTGTTTTGGAGGGACTTCCAGGATTTTGACCCAGCGACGATGAAGGATCGGCCGATATACTCCTAAGTCAGGATGATGTGTGACTTGGAGGGTGACTTGGAGGTGGTGGTGTTCCCATGCGCCTGCTGCCCTTGTCCTTCTAGGTGGTAGAGGTCGCGGGTTTGGGAGGTGCTGCCGAAGAAGCCTTGGCGAGTTGCTGCAGTGCATCTTGTAGATGGTACACACTGCAGCCACGGTACGCTGGTGGTGCAGGGAGTGAATGTTTGAGGTGGTGGATGGGGTGCCAATCAAGGGGGCTTGTTGTGGGAAATCACCACTTGGAGTCAGACTTAAAGATTCAACATGCAGTTTATTGAACAAAGCTTTGGGAGAAGTAGTGCACACAGTCACTCCTTCTCAATTTTAAAATGGCTGTTGTGCTTCTTTTTATACATTCCACAAGCACAGCAGTCTTGGTTAGTTACACTTTAGCCAATTATTCCCCCCTAGCAACAATGACCTCCAATTACATTCCTTTAAGAACAACCGTTATCTGGACCTTGGTGGTCTGGCTTTTGTCTATTCTGTAGTTTCATACAATAACAGGTTGTAGCTCAAGGTTAGTTCGTTGTGGAATGTCTATGCCTAAGTCAGCACATTTTAATGTCTTTCCACAGAGTCCATTTTGTTTCACAGAGTCCATTTTGTTTCACAGAGTCCATTTTGTTCCAGGTAACCATCTCGCTTTTACTCCAACAGGGCTGCTTTGTCCTGGATGGTGTCGATCTGTTCTGAATCTATCCCATTTAGCATGCTGGTAGTGCCACACAACACGATGGAGGGTGTCCTCAGTGTGAAGACAGGACTTCATCTCCACAATGACTGTGCGGTGGTCACTGTTACCAATACTGTCATGGACAGATACATCTGCGACAGGCAGATTGGTGAGGATGAGGTCAAGTAGGTTTTTCCCTCGTGTTGGTTCTCTCACCACCTGTCGCAGGCCCAGACTGGCAGTTATGTCCTTCAGGACTCGGCCAGCTCGGCCAGTAGTGGTGCTACCGAGCCACTCTTGGTGATGGACATTGAAGTCCCCACCCAGAGTACATTCTGCGCCCTTGCTACTCTCAGTGCTTCTTCCAAGTGGTGTTCAACATGCTGATTCTACATCTTTTCATGGTGAGTGTTTAAGTTGAATAAAGCATACCTGCCGTACTCTGTCTCGCAAACAGCTAAGAGGTTTGTTTTACTTGTCGTGGTACAGTTACTTAGTCAGGAAGTGAACGAAAAGCTATTTCTATCTCTGATATTTAGTGACTTTATATGAAATATTTATGAACATTATTGGTATAAATTATGAGTGTTCACTTGGCTCAGTCTCACCTCTGAATCAGATGGTTGTCCATGTCCATTCGAGGACTTGAGCCCATATTCTAGGCTGATGCTTCAGTGCAGTGCTGGGAGAGTGCTACATTGTTGGAGGCGCTGTCCTTTGGATGAAATATTAAACCAAGGCCCCATCTGCCTGTTCAAGTGGAGATGAAAGAAATGGCCTTGCACTATTCAAAGAAGGGCAGTACATTCTCACAATGTTCTGATCAACATTCCTCCCTCAACCAACACTAAAAGCAGATTAACTAGTCATTTATCTCATTAACTGGTCAATATTTCTGTGGGACCTTGCTGGGTGCAAAGGATGTGGAAGATGCTATATAAATGCAGGTTTCTTTCCATTTCAATGGTTTTGGAAATGCCCAGTAATACACCTCTAGTCCAGGGAAGGAGGACATGACTCTACACTGGAGAACATTTGTAATGGCCTTGCCTGTGTGATCACACAGTGCTGTTAGGTAGGGAGTTCCAGGATTTTGACCCAGCGACGATGAAGGAACGGCGATATACTTCTAAGTCAGGATGGTGTGTGACTTGGAGGGGAAATTGGAGGTGGTGGTGTTCCCATGCACCTGCTGCCATTGTCCTTCTAGGTGGAAGAGGGCGTGGGTTTGGGAGGTGCTGCCGAAGAAGCCTTGGCGAGTTGCTGCACTGCATCTTGTAGATGGTACACACTGCAGCCACGGTAGGCTGGTGGTGGAGGGAGTGAATGTTTAAGGTGGTGGATGGGGTGCCAATCAAGTGGGGTGCTTTGTCCTGGATGGTGTCGAGCTTCTTGAGTGTTGTTGGAGCTGCACTCATCCAGGCAAGTGGAGAGTATTCCATCACACTCCTTACTTGTGCTATCAACTGAGCCACAACTGACACTGATGGTCAAGTGGTGCCCGCTACCTACCATATCCAGTCTCACACCACTTACCTTAGCTCATTTTGGGTGACTTTACACACAAACTACACAACACAGTTTGAGTTGGTGCAAAGCCAAAAGCACTTTCTATCGGCATAAACTATGGACTATAATTGGCCTATATAATACTTGATTCAAAATCCTTTAAAGTTTCAAAGTCTTTCAATAAAATAAAGAAGTGTCACTTCAGTGAGGTCCATGGGAGTAAGAATGATATGCACTGACTGCTGTAATCACACACAGCGTAGAGGTTGCCAGGCAGCTGTAAATACTCAGTCTTGTACCGTCAATATAGAAGGTTTGTTTTTTTTCTCGTAAAACCTTGTGTGAGGAGTCCACACAGCTACACGGTGATCACTACACACCAGAGATTAGACAGCTTCCGTGTCACCTCATTCTATTGCTGATGTATTCTGAAAAGCTGTGAAAGATTTATTGTAGTTAAGGTGCTTTTTATAGTAAACATTTTTAATGATTAAATCCTGTGTATAGTCACAGACAAGTCTTAATTAGAAATGTTATTAGTTTGGTCTTCCTTTGTGATTGGCACCCCTCCATTATTGGATCATATAAGCCCTTGATATATGACACAAATCTTACGTGTTGTCATTTCTGATTCTCACAGTTGAATCGATACTGTCTTTCGGACCCAGATTTTTCCTTATTGTGTTTCTACAGTTGGTTTGCTGTACCAAAATCACCCAATGTGAACGCCCCAAATTTCCTCACATCAGTTCCATTTACTGAAAACATGAGCAAGTCTACAACTGCTGGAGGCTCTCATTTTAAATGTCATTTAAAGTCGATTGGTGCTTATGCTGGTGAACATTTTACCCAGACTTTGATGGTTTAATAGAAGAAAACTTTCAAGAGTTGCCATGTCTTTTTATGAAAGTGGGTTCAATATCGAGTTTTGACTTCATTTAAAATAAACAACAGCAACAGCAACAACTTGCATTTATACAGCACCTTTAACGTAGTAAATCGTCCCAAGGCGCTTCACAGCAGCGAAATCAGACAAAATTTGACACCGAGCCACAAAAGGAGCTATTAGGACAGAAAGATGTTGGTTTTAAGGAGCATTTTAAAGGAGGAGAGAGAGGTGGAGAGGTTTAGGGAGGGAGTTCCAGAGCTCGGGGCCCAGGCAGCTGAAGGCACGGCCGCCAATACAGATACAAAATACAGGTGAATTCAGATCATTTGGATGGAGACGCATCTTCAGTAAAATCCCACTGAATGTGCAATAGAATAACGTGACCTTCAGTCTGTTCTACATGTTGGACGTATTGTGCTTGTCTCGAGTTCGTACACCTCCATGTTTCTAAGGGGGTGAAATCCGCCTCCTTTGCGCCCGCTGTTAGCGCCTCCGGGGGGCACTAACGCGGCACAAAGGGCTTATCGGCTGGGCGGGGGCACTAATAGTGTTTGAGGCGCTAGCCGATAGCGCTGCGGCCCCACCGGTAGCACCCCAGGCCGCTGCGCCGCCGGCGATGATGTCATCGCTGAGTGACGCGACCCATTAGCGCCCCGCGGCCGAAGTTTAGCTGTGCCTCGCGAGGCTGTCACAGGCGATGTCAGCGACAGCCTCGCGGGTCGTGAGCCGGGCCGCACACCGCTGGCGAGGTGCTACTCAAAGGGCGGCCCAGCTCAGCTCTGCCCCACGCTGACATTTTTTATTTTGGCCAACCTCCAGGTCAGCCCCTGTTGGCGGTCCTTGGCGTGATCCATGGCCACCATCGTGCCGTCCGGCACCGCGTCTCAGTGCTGGGCTGCAGCCACGGCACCACGCCGCCCTGGTGGGCTAGTGCAGGCTATCAAACGGCCTGCAGAGTGCGCAGTATCCCTCCGCTTTAACGGAAGGGGCGGGGCGATGGAACGTGTCAGCGCTACGCGAAGCGGCCATGTAGCGCTCTGGCGCTGCCGCACCTTGCGCCCCACACACCGCCCCGAGAGGAAGTGGAGCACCCGAGATAGCGCTCCGCTTCCTCGCCGGGGCGGTAAGCCCAATTTAGCGGCTGGGGCGGTTCTCCCGCCCCGAGCGTTAAATGTGAGGCGCTAATTCGGTTACTGCCCCCAACCCGGGCGTTGCTGAATTTAGCCCCCTAACTCTTTTGTCCTCAGTAGGTGAACAAGTGTGATGGGCAAATATTCAGCTCTTTTATTTTGCTCTGTTCATAATGTAATTTTTTTTATATTATAGACAAAGGCTACAGTCCTGCCCCTGAATGGTATGGATGAATTCAACATGCAGTCAAACACTTGAAGGTTTATTAAAGATTTAATGAACCTGAACGTATTCACAGTCAACATCGAGACAACATAAGATGTGGTCGTGCGAGATACACGCATTGCAGCCAGTTACGCTCAACCCTCCAGATGCCTCCCTTCGCCATCTCCCAACCTAGTGCTACGATCTTTACCCCATTTATACTGTGTCCAGCTGCACTACTCCACAGGCCCCTGAATCCCAGAATCCTTTCCCCACTTTCACCACCAGTCCCTATCAAGATGTCCCTAGGCCTGCTCAATATTATGGTCCCAAAGTTGCACAGAAAGCATGTTTGGGTTCGCAAGGCCTACAAAGAGAAGTGGGTTCTGATGAAAGGTCATCGACCTGAAACGTCAACTCTCTTTCTCTCTCCACGGATGCTGCCTGGCCTGCTGAGTTTTTCCAGCGTTTTCTGTTGTTATTTCGGATTTCCAGCATCCGCAGTATTTTGCTATCGAAAGAGAAGTGGGTGTCCAGTTGTGGTGATAAAGTGAATCGAGATATAAACGCTGTGTGACTGGGCCCAGAAGCAGACTGGCACGACCCCTGCACAGGCACTTTTTCAGCCTTTTTGCAGTCTTTCAATTTTAGATTTTCTACAGAAATAATCCAAAATGGAATATAGTTTACAAAGATAAGTATTTTTTTTAATGTAAAATGGCTATCTTAACTATTTCTCAATCTTAATCTCAAATAACTCCATCACTTCTATCCAAATTATCCCATTTCCGTGGATGGCAGTCTCGGAGATTGATGCTTCAATTTCCCTGCTGGAATGTTATCTCTATCTGTGTCCCGTGTGGTCAATGCCAATTTATCCAGCCAAACTTGCACAGCTTCCCTCCTTTCCCGAGCTTGAGTCATCTGACATCTCCTGCGTTTTGAACCGAAAGTTCAAATTCATCCAAATGCTCATTTCTACTGTGAAATTGTGCACTTCAGTTAGAATTAGACCCTGGCTGGAAACTTGCAAAGACTATTTTACTATTTGAAATAACATCATAAGCTGAAGTGTTGTTAAATGGATTTTGGACAGAAAGATTTCCACTGATACATCTTACAGATTGTTACATGGTAATTGTCTGACTTTCCTGACCTACATGCATAGCCATGTAGGGTGCGGCAATACTGACACTTCCATGTCTCTGCAAAGTGGTTTTCGCTTCTCAGCAATGCAAAGGTGACAACGTAGAAAAGAAAAAAGAAAGACTTGCATTTCTATAGCGCCTTACACAACCTCAGGACGTCCCAAAGCGCTTTACAGCCAATGAAGTACTTTTAAAGTGTAGTCACTGTTGTAATGCAGGAAACGCGGCAGCCAATTTATCCCACAAACAGCAATGTGACAATAACCAGATAATCTGTTTTTTTAGTGATGTTGGTTGAGGGATAAATATTGGCCCCAGGACACCAGGGAGAATTTCCCCTGCTCTTCTTCGGAATAATGCCATGGGATCTTTTACGTCCACCTGAGAGGGCAGACGGGGCCTCGATTTAATGTCTCATCCGAAAGACAGCACCTCCGACAGTGGAGTGTCATCTTAAATTTCAAGCTCAGGTCTCTGGAGCGGGACTTTAAACTCACAACCTTCTGACTCAGAGGCGAGAGAGCTACCCACTGAGCCACAGCTGACACCACACCAAAGTAGCTTTGACAGTGTTGACACACCCACATATCCTCTCAAACCATTCAAATTTACTGGCTGGAACTGGATTCCATGTCGGGACGCAGACACAGAACTCCCTCCTGGTCCCAAGAGTTTGATTGGAGTCTAAATCAGGTTCTGCCAGACTGGAATCAATACTGTAGTTACCATTCTCAGCAAACATTCTGTCTCAAACTACAGCATAAACGCAACCTTCAATCAGAACAAAGAAATTCTGAATTCTTACTATCATTAGTAGATTATAAAACTATTTCATTTCACTATTTTGGGGTTTAAAAAATAGTGTTTAATCACGGAAAACACATTTTGTTATACTCACTGAGCAATATAAGAATAGCGAAGGATAAGAAACAGCTGAGTGCCCCATTAAAGCTCATCCCTCTACTACACGAACTCTCCCAGTTTCGCATCTAATTGCACTTTGCATTCCCTTTTTTTTGTCTCCAGTACTCTATCAGGCAGATTATTTCCAACATTTATCATCCTTTGAATAAACAAGTTCTTCCTCGTATCTGTTTTAAATTTACTTAGCACCTATTTAAGTTCATGCCTCGGCCCATAGTAGGCTCACTTATCTTGAAGTAATATTTTGAAGCAGTAACATATCCATACAGTTTAATAATTTATATCTCAATGAGGTCCCAAGTGATCTGTTTAACATTAGAAACCAAAGCATTAGGCACCCCAAATACCATTGGATGCTAAATTGGGAATGTTATAGCGTAGAAACAAACCACTTGGCCATCAGGTCTGTGCCAGTGTTTTATCTCCACGAGTCACTTAATCTCATCCATTCTCCAGCTGTACGCCAAACCCTTTAATATTCCATGTTTTCAAGCCACTATCTAATTCCCTGTTAAAATAATTCTGCTTCAAGAACAGTTTGTGGCCCAATTCTGTATGTGTAAAGACATTGGGGGAAAAATTTGGTTGGTTAGCGCCTCCCGTTAGCGACTCCGGTGGGCGCTAACGGGGCGCTAGGAACTTAGCGCCCGAGCGCGGCGATTTTTAGCGCTGCTCGCGAAATTGACCTGCCGGTTAGCGGCGGTGCTAAGCACTACCGCCACAATCTCCTGCGCCCGCAGATCGTGACGTCAGTCGAGCGTGCAACGCCCCAATAGTGCCCCGGACCGGATATTGAGTCGCGCCCCCTGCCTTAGCGCCTGCCGCTAGGAACGACAGGTAGAGGGGAACGTTTTCAGGTCGGGAAGGGGCTGGGGGAGCGCTATTTAAAGGCGGGCGCTTCCTGTCTTTTCTTGTCGGCGAAATTTTTGGAACACGCAAGTTGAGAGGGAGAGAGACATCTGGAGAGATTCGACGCTGTCCTAAGGAGTTTTGGGCCCTGCAAACCACTTTGGAGGTTAATTTTTATTTCCCCTTCCTTCTAACGGTATTTAGAAGCTTGTATGGGAGCTGCACTAACTCGGGGCATCGTCCTCCAGCTTCACCTTCAGAGGCAGCACAGATGTAGAGAGAGAGAGGCAAACATGGCCAGAGGGAGGAGGGCCAACAGGCCTCTGCACAGGAGAGCTTACCCTCCCAGGGTATTCCGGGAGCAATTCTCCTATATCCATTTGTCTGAGGAGCAGTATTTCCAAAGGCCTCGCTTCAGCAAGGAGGTGGTCACTGAGCTCTGCCACTTCCTGCAACCAGATCTGCAGCCTCAGCTCAGGACCAGGACGTCTCTGTCAGTGGCAGTGAAGGTGACGGTGGCTCTGAATTTTTATGCCAGCGGCTCCTTCCAGGCTTCTACTGGGGACATAGCGAATATCTCCCAGTTCGCTGTTCATTGTTGCATCTGGGAGGTGACAAATGCTCTGTTTAAGAGGAGACGCCAGTACATCTCTTTCCCCATGACCTGGGACAAACAGCGCGAATGCGCATGTGGCTTTGCGAGGATAGCGGGCTTCCCCATGGTTCAGGGCGCCATTGACTGCACGCATGTGGCACTGTGGGCACCTCATGAGAATGCAGAGGTGTTCCAAAACCGCAAGGGCTTCCACTCTCTGAGTGTTCAGTTGGTCTGTGACCACAGACAGCTCATCCTCGACGTCAATGCCCGCTATCCTGGCAGCAGCCACGATGCTTTTATCCTGTGCCAGACTGGTGTGGCAGACCTCTTCCAAGCATCACGTAAACCTAGTGGATGGCTCCTCGGGGACAAGGGTTATCCACTCTGCACCTGGCTGATGACACCGCTCCGTAACCCCAACACCCCTGCCGAGCTGTGGTATAATGAGAGTCATAGCGCCACCAGGAACCTCATTGAGCAGATGATTCACATCTTGAAACAACGGTTCCGGTGTCAGGACCACTCAGGAGGAGCCCTGCAGTACTCTCCCGAGCGAGTCTCCCTTTTCATTGCTGTGTGCTGCATGCATGCTTCATAACCTTGCAATTATGAGGACCCAGCCATTGCCACCAGGGATTGGTGCACCACCTGAGGAGTAGGAAGAGGGAGAGGAGGAGGAGGAAGAACATAAGAAATAGCAGCAGGAGTCAGCCATTTGGCCCTTCGAGCCTGCTCCGCCATTCAATGAGATCATGGCTGATCTTCTGCCTCAACTCCATTCACCGGCCCTATCGCCATATCCCTTGATGCCCTTACTAGTCAGAAATCTATCGACTTCTGTTTTGAATATACCCAATGACTGAGCCTCCACAGCCCTCTGGGGTAGAGAATTCCAAAGATTCACCACCCTCTGTGTGAAGAAATTTCTTCTCATCTCAATTCTGAATGGCCTACCCTTTATCCTGAGAATGAAGAGGAGGATCAGCAGCACCAACGTGGGAGGGAGGTGCACAATGTTGCCACTACAAGGGCCGTCCATGAACGGCTCATAAGACACCAATTCTAACCCCTTACTGAGAAGATGGCTTCTGGGATGAACAAGCACGTCATCGAAAGCATCCCGCACCCCCTATTGCTGGGTAAAGCTGCAATGAGTCAAATGACCAAAGATGTAAAGTTAGAATTTAAAAATGTATTTATATTACAAACTCTGTCATTTATTTAGGACAAACAATTAGAAACCAACACAACAATTCATGAACTAACAAAACTCGTTCTCACAACATGGAGATAAACGGCAAAACACTAAACAAATATAATAACAAGAACCTCAACCTTTACCACAAACATTCCCCCCATTTATTTACAGATTCTACTGTTGGGCCTTCGAGGGTGATCTCCATCCCCTGCGCACTTTCCCCCTTCCCACCCTACTGCTCCTCCGAAATGTGGCCCCAGTGGTTGCAGCAAGGCTGGTGGAAGCCTGCTGAATGTTGGATCCAGACTGGAGATGGCCTTGAAGGACGCCCTCGACCAGCTCTGGGTGTGGAGGGCCCGGCTGCAGACTGCTCCAACTCTGCATGGGCGGCAGCAGTCTGGGCTGGCTGGGTTACAGGCCGTGCCAAGCACAATGGGGAAGTGGCAGTGGTGGGAGCAGGAATGCTGTCATCCTGAGAGAGGACAGCACCTTTCTACTCGACCGACTCACTGCCACTCCCACGGGGCAGTACCTCAGCATCCGGAGCAATCTGCTCGAGCACAGATTGCTGGCCTGCTGTGGCACCGTGAGATCCCCGAGGGACTGTGGGTGACCCAGAGACGATGGCAGCAGTCAGTGCTTGCGTGACATCAATCTGAGACTGCTTTGAGACTGGATGGCACCAGCCAATGACTTCATTGCAGCACTAAGCCGTTGCGTTGCGTCGGCCTGTGCTGCAATGGATCCTGCCACCTCACCCATTACATGCGGCATGGGCTCTGGTTCCCCATGGTCTCCCTGTAATTCCACCATCCTCTGCAACGAGACAAGGATGGGCTCGAGGATTTGCGCACAGATGACAGCTGTGCTGGCGGCGGACTCCTCCACACTCCTAGCCAGTGCATCCATGCTGTCGGACAGCCTTGCCATTGCACCCATGAGCTCAATGTGCATGCTCAAGACCTGGCTATTCATGGCCGCGATGTCGAGGTCCTCATCCAAGTCCTGTGCAGCAGAACTCGTGCGCCTACTCACCCTCCGGGGAGATGGCCCCCGAGTTTCCCTACCCCCATGGCATTGCTGCAGCCCGCTGGGTCCAGGAGTTTCGCCCTCATCAGACCCTAACCCCCTGCTCCCCTCCGGGGGAGGCATGGCCCCAGAGTCGGATGTGTCACCCTCGGGAGACGCAGGCGGTGAGGCTCTGGCTTCCTCTTCCTCCTCGTCTGGGGCGTCGCTGTCACTGGCAGGTTGAGGGACAGGCTGGTCGGCTGGTGGTTCACTATCTGAAAGCAGGAAGGTACAAGAGTGGCTTTAGCGTGAGGGCAAGGGGGCAGGAAGGGAGCAATGGCTGGATACAGTTAGTTGGATTGAAAGTGTAAAAGGCTGGTGTTGTGAAGGGCAAGTGGCATGAGAGAGGAGAGAAAGCTGATGAACATACCATTGCTGTCCCCAAGGGGTTCGACCTCTCCACCGGCCACAGCACCTATCACCTGGCTGGCAACAATCCCGTGCACTCTCGCCTCCAAATCAGTCAGGAGGTGAAGGTCAGCCGGTCCTCCTCCCGTCCGTTGCTGCTCCCGCCTGTTATGAGAGAGCTTGGCCTGCAAGAAAAAGGACAGCGTCTGAGTGACTGTGCAGCCATGTGTTTGCCTGATGTGCCTCCCATAGTTGAATAGCCTTTAATGTTGCAAGGTGTGGAATGTGCATGTGTCTTTTATGAGATCGCCATAGCTCTTTGATGACTATTGGGCATTTGGGATTTTAAACTCTCTGGGCACAGAGTTAAGTTGAGATGGAGGGATGTAGAGGTATTGAAAAGCAGCCACTCACCCTGACCACCCGAGTGAGGTCGTTGAACTTCTTCCTACACTGAGTGTGAGTCCTCGGCACCAGGCTCCTTGAGGAGACGTGCTGACCCACCTCGCTCCACACTCTTCGGTACTCCCGGGTCAATGGCCTCCTGCCACTCTCTGGGTACTGCACCGCCCATCGCCGCTCGGCAGCACCAAGCAGAGCCACCAAGGCCTGGTCGCTAAAGCGCCGAGCTCTCTCCCTGGGCCTGTCCATCAGTCCTCTCTGCACAATGGTGGCAGGTCTTTCCAGCACCAGAGGCAACGCTGCAATGAGCAGGGTGTGGCTGGCCAGCAAGATGGACCCTCCCCTTTAAGAACTGGACGGCGCCAGTCTGTCTGGGTTCCATGGTAACGGGCATCGCCTGAGCTCCGGTAGTGTTCTGCAGTAGCGCCTCGCTCCCCGACGTTAGCGCCTTAAGAGAGGTGTGTAGCGCCTGATTTAGCGCTCAAATCACCTCCAGGGGCGACAGAGGCGAATATTGCGGTCAGAGGCGATAATTAGCGCCGGGCGCTAAACTTTGCGCCCGGCCGATATTAGCGCCCCAAAGTGGGCGATACCCAATGTTTCCCCCATTTTGTTCTAACCGATATAATAATCTGAATGACGTGAGGTTTAGTTTCCTTTTATTCTGTGAGGCTGTTTTGTGTGGTTCCATTTCCTTGGATCCCTTTACTTTGAAGTATAAAAATAATGGCCCAGATTTTCCTGTCAAAGTAACGGTGAGGCATGTAATCCGTGTGCGTTATGGAATTAAGGAGTAGGGCCATGACGTTTTGACAAGTCCAAAAGCAGCGAGTAGGTGGGATAATGGTTTGGTCGTGAGGTATGATCATGATTTGAGTTCTGATGTTTCCTCTGTCAGCATGAAAATTCATTTAACATCTTACTGGGATAGAAATTGGTTATGTCCCGTTTTCAAAGAGCATCATCGGCGCACATTGAAACTGAGGCCGGCCCAAAGTTGGGCCTCGCGCCTGATTATTTGGGCGAGCTGCAGGGACCCGCCTCACCCCTGCAGGCAGCTCACCCCCCGCAGACAGACACCTTTCAGGGTGCTTGCCTCATCAGCAGCAGCCGGAAGGTGGATCGTGGAGCAACAATAGCGGGGGTGATCGCGCCGACTCCTCCTGACTCCACGGGAGTTATTGTTTTTTAACCACACTTATCGTTTGGTGGCGGATGCTGCTTAGGCCGCAGCGACTGCTGAGGAATCCTAAGAGGTGCGGGCCCGGAGCTCCGCTCATCGGAATCCAATTTAACGCAGAGGCTTAAAACAGGCCCATCGTTTGCCCGTGTAAAGGACCTAATGCCTGGTTTAGGTGGCTGCCAGGGACGCCTGAATGATGGCCTGACCCAATATCCGGTTGGACGTCTTTCAGGACGACTTGGGGTGCAGGATGTTGGTCCCCAAAATTGTAACGTGGGCACAACGATGGCCAATGAAGTGGATTTATATGACAAAAAAAAGACTTCAGCTGCCCAGCTTACATTTCAGAAATCTCCGGATAACCAGGAACTCAGTTGAAAGAAAGGGGGAAAAATTCGGTTACTTTGCACCTCCCGTTAACGGGGCGCAAAGCAACTTGCGCCCGGGCGCAGCACCGCCAACGCCTCCCGCGAAATTCAGTGGGAAGTTAGCGGCTGCGGTAACCAGTAGCGCCCCGCGGCACTGCGCCACCGGCGATGATGTCATCGCTGTGCGCAGCGCCCCGCTCACGCCCCGGCCGCGATCTTAGGGAGCGCCCCTGACTTACCGCCAGACGTTATGTCTGACAGGATCAGGGGGGCCTACCTGCGGCCGGGGAGGCGCTATTTAAAGGCGAGGTGCCGGGCAGCCATTTTTGTTGCTGGCTGCCTGCCAGCACCTGCCTGCGCTCCTGTCTCTGGTCTCCTTACCCGCCCCCTCCGCGGAGTGCTTCTCTTGAGTGCCGGGCTCTTTTGCCGGCACTCCCAATCCCCGGGGGCCCAGCTAGGCCCCGGGTCGCGCTGTGCAAGGCCCCTCCCCTTTAAGAAGGGGAGGAAGGCCTGCAATACTGCGGCGCATAGCGCCGCGATATTCCCTCGCAGCGCCCCAAGAGGGAGGTGGGGCGCTTCCAGTAGCGCCCCGCTTCCCTCTTGGGGCGCTACCACTCAATTTCCGTCGTGGGGGCGCTAATTTTTCTGGGGCGCTAAAAGTAGCGCCCCGGCAAAGTTAACGCCCCAAAGGGGGCGCAACTCAATTTTTAGCCCAAAGACTTGCATTTCTATAGCGCCTTTCACAACCACCAGACGTCCCAAAGCACTTTACAGCCAGTTAAGGAGATGTTACACACCATGTTTGGAGGCTAAGGGGGTAAAAAGCACGGGGAACTTTTTTAACTTGTGTACGAGACAGATTCAGCTCAGAGACTGAACTCTGCAGTGAATGTGTCTGTCGTTGGCATCTAACGGCATCGGCCGTTGCTTAGACTTGCCCTTGCACATTTAGGTTTCAATAATGTTTGCGTGGCAAGCTGCTGAAAGTGTGAGCTGATAACGGCGCCAGCGAGAGAAATAGGGCATCTGGGGCCTGAGTGAACAGGGCAAGCAACTGTGCATCTCCTTACCCAATCAGATGGAAGGATTGAGAAATAAACAGCACAAGGACTGAGAAGGACGTGTAAATTAAAGGGGGTGAATTCAATGTCAAATCAGATACAGAAAGAGAGGGATAGAGCGGTAAAGAAAGATTGGATTAAGAGAGAGAGAGAAAAGAGACAATAAGGAAAAATAAAAAACAAATGTTATAATTTAAAATTTGACATTTTTAAAATCTCCTAAATCAATTAAAATCAGAAGGAATGAGACTCCACACCTGTAATAGTTAAGTTTCAGTGCCAGAGAGTTTGACTGGCAGTAACACATCACGTTGTTAAAAGGGTACTTAGACTAGAGTGGACAAGATTTAACTTTCTGTGGCGGGTTTAGTTGGTATCTATCGCGCAAATACAGCAACTTCAGGCCGTTCAATGCCTGTCACTGGTGAGGCAGACGGCGAGACGTTGCTTTCGCAAAGCTAACGGCAGAACGGCTCATCCCGGACAGCAACTCTTGGATGTTTTAGTTTAACCGCACATCTGCCTGAAGGTACTGTGCCATCAACGCATTAATTACGGCGAATGCCATTAGCCTCGGCGTTATTGTGACAGGAAAATCTGGGCCATTATTTTTTTATACTTCAAAGTAAAGGGATCCAAGAAAATGGAACCACACAGAATAAAAGACAACCAAGCCTCACGTCATTCAGGAGTACAAAAAGGAATAATCCTAAGATATTAAACAAACAGAAATTAAATAGGTCATGGACCTGAAACGTTAACTCTGTTTCTCTCTCGACAGACGCTGCCTGACCTGCTGAGTATTTCCAGCATTTTCTGTTTTTACTTCAGATTTCCAGCATCCGCAGTATTTTGCTTTCGGAGAAAGTAAATATTGTTCACTGACCTTTACAAAGTAATTTAGTGAGCTCAGTATTTACCAATTACTGCATGAGTTTCTGCAGTTTGATCTAACCTTATCTGTTTATAGTATTACACAAGAGATACTTAAATACCAATAAACTTCATATCTGCTAAAAATATCTTTTCATCTCTGATACTGTTCCCAAGCAATCCATTTGTACGTCTTAGCACCTATCAGTTTACCACAAATAGGCTCTGTGGGTGGCATAATAGCTACAATTCTAGCTCATTGCACTCTCAGGTAAGATACCAGAGTTCGAATTTGAGTTTTGATTGACATTTGCCCCCACACTTCTTCCACAAGAGACCATTTCCAGGTTTCAGGCGCATCATCTGGAGAAGGAGGGGCGACTTGTCAGGGAGTGACCGCTTCCTGCCTGTTTCCTGCTGATTGGGAGGTGCTTCCGGCTGGGGCCATCCTAACCAAACAGGAGGAATGTGGGCAGTCTGAACCCGAGTAACTACCATTAAAGAAGGCCTCAGAGAAGAACGATTCATTAAAATACTCAGGTGCTGAGTCCTTCTCCAGTGGGCCAAGATCTTATGACCGATCAGGTTATTTTTAAAGATCCTGGGGCACTATTCGAGGAAGAGCAGGGGAGTTCTCCCCAGTGTCCTGGGGCCAATATTTATCCCTCAATCAACATCACTAAAACAGATGATCTGGGCATTATCACATTGCTGTTTGTGGGAGCTTGCTGTGCACAAATTAGCTGCCACGTTTCCTACATTACAACAGTGACTGCACTTCAAAAGTACTTCATTGGCTGTAAAGCGCTGTAGAAATGGAAGTTCTTGCCTTCTGATTTGGCAATTACCATTCACTTAGGACGTTAAAAAAAATTGATATACAATACCAACAGCCAAGCAAAAATAAATCATTACTGGCATTTCTATTTGCCCATTTAACACGGATCAAAAGCATCCCAAAGCGCTTCATATACATTGAGCTAGTTTGAAGTGCAGTGCTGTGGTTGTCCAAGCATGGCAGCCATTTCACACACAGCAAACTCCCAACAGCAGAGAGATGAGTGACCTATGAATCTGTTTTCGGTGGGGGTTGAAGGCAGAATGTTGCCCTGGACACTGAGAGAAAGACTTCTCCTGTAACAGTGGCTCAACAATTCAAGAAAAGGCCAGAAAAAAAGAAAAAATATTTAAAAATGGGGGAAAAAAATGATTATGTGAAAATGAAACTGAATAGCAATTTTTTTATTTGTTTATGGAATGTGGGCGTCGCTGGCAAGGCCGGCATTTATTGCCCATCCCTAGTTGCCCTTGAGAAGGTGGTGGTGAGCCACCTTCTTGAACCGCTGCAGTCTGTGTGGTGAAGGTGCTTCTACAGTGCTGTTAGGGAGGGAGTTCCAGGATTTTGACCCAGCGACGATGAAGGATCGGCGATATACTTCTAAGTCAGGATGGTGTGTGACTTGGAGGGGAACTTGGAGGTGGTGGTGTTCCCATGCACCTGCTGCCCTTGTCCTTCTAGGTGGAAGAGGTCGCGGGTTTGGGAGGTGCTGCCGAAGAAGCCTTGGTGAGTTGCTGCAGTGCATCTTGTAGATGGTACACAGTGCAGCCACGGTACGCCGGTGGTGGAGGGAGTGAATGTTTAAGGTGGTGGATGGGGTGCCAATCAAACGGGCTGCTTTGTCCTGGATGGTGTCGAGCTTCTTGAGTGTTGTTGAAGCTGCACTCATCCAGGCAAGTGGAGAGTATTCCATCACACTCCTTACTTGTGCCTTGTCGATGGTGGAAAGGCTTTGGGGAGTCAGGAGGTGAGACACTCGCTGCAGAATACCCAGCCTCTGACCTGCTCTTGTTGCCATAGTATTTATGTGGCTGGTCCAGTTAAGTTTCTGGTCAATGGTGACCCCCAGGATATTGATGGTGGGGGATTCGGCGATGGTAATGCTGTTGAATGTCAAGGGGCGGTGGTTAGACTCTCGCTTGTTGGAGATAGTCATTGCCTGGCACTTCTGTGGCTCGAATGTTACCTGCCACTTATCAGCCCAAGCCTGAACGTCATCCAGGTCTTGTTGCATGCAGGCATGGACTGATTCATTATCTGAGGAGTTGTGAATGGCGCTGAACACTGTGCAGTCATCAGCGAAGATCCCCATTTCTGACCTTCTGTTGGAGGGAACGTCATTGATGAAGCAGCTGAAGATGGTTGGGCCTAGAACACTGCCCTGAGGAACTCCTGCAGCAATGTCCTGGGGCTGTGATGATTGCCCTTCAATGACCACAACCTTCTTCCTTTGTGCTAGGTATGACTCCAGCCAGTGGAGAGTTTTCCCCCCATTCCCAATTTGAGATATCTAAAGAAAGACTTGCATTTATACAGCGCCTTTCACGACCTCATCACTTCCCAACGTGCTTCACAGGCAATGAAGTATTTTTGAAGTGTAGTCACTGTTGTAATGCAGGAAATATCAAGTTAAAGTTAGTTTAAAATGTACCTGGTACAGTGAAATCTCCTTTTGTAACTAGGGTATTGTAGTTGCGATATTTTGCAGCATGTAGCAGTAATCGAGAGAAGGAAAATCAATGGAAAGTTCTCTATTAAAATTCCACTCACTGTGGTGTCAGCACTCCACTCGGGGCTGTTCCCGAGGAGAAAGGAATAGTGGCCCACTGGATCTTACATTGCTACAGTACCTGGCATTGTATTATTCAGAACATTTGGTGACTGATCAATTTGCGAATAAATGATTAACAATTACTGCTGTACAATTGGTTCATCTTTCAATGAGAAAAGTTGATCAATAGAAAGAAAAAAAATGAAAGAAATAACTTGCAATTTCACAGCGCCTTTCAGGACCTCAGGATCCCAAAGTGCTTTACAGCCAGTGAAGTGCTTGTGCTCTGTTGTAATGTAGGAAACGCGGCAGCCAAATATGCGCACAGCAAGATCCCACAAACAGCAAGGAGATAATCACCAAATAATGTTTTGTTTAGTAACTCTGATTAGATTTATTTTATATCGGGAGAACTGACAGAAAGTAATCTGTACAATTCCCCCAACAAGGTAGCCGAAGGAATCTGGAAGACTTTATGGTGCATTTTGGTTTGTTTACTTCACTCTTGGCTCAGGGAGGTTCTGTGGAAGCTCATCTCCTGGCTGCCTCCTTGGGCGACCTTTGCACATCTTCAAATGTTCTGCCTTTATAGATGAGGTCACATTGTCTCGGTTATATTCTACCGATATGGCAGTCACTCCTGGAAACGAACTCGAGGTAATGTTGCATTGAATCCCCAGGCACCCCTTGTCCAAGGTGAGGTCCATTGTTGTCCCTGGTGTCTGCCGCAGATCAGGCTGGCCAGAGCCTCTTCGTCGCCTGTTCCACGCTTTGCAAATCGCCCACTTTGTGCTGTTCATCACTGGGAGCAAATTACAATATAACACAAACAGCAGCGCTGCTCCAATTGGACTGCATCTGGTTGGCAAATGTGATACTGTGAGCTGCTGAATGGAGCCAATGGACGGGAGCACCTGCCTCTGATAGTACCGTCTACAGTCTCCCTGGATGCTACTTGGCTTGTAATGACTTGACTTGCTCTTTCGCTTCTCGGTGTGATGTTTCATTCAAGATTGAGAGAATAGCAAATCTTTGCATGGTTTTCACCTGGCGAAGTTAACCCATTGAGAGAGGAGCTTCATTATACCCTCTGGTTTTGATATCGGCGTGCCATTTACTGTGACGATGATGGGTTCAGTCTAATTCCCTGGAACACTGAAGAGTGGGGAGAATGTTAATGGGAAAACGCACCGCCAACAAATGGCAGCAGCCCAGCCTGCACCCCCAGGATGGGGAGATGCCAGAGGTTTACTCTGTGTATTAATCAGCAAACGGAGCTGGAGCAACAACGGTTCAAAACCAAACACCTTTCACCTGACAACCGGCACAACAGGCGCTGCTGCAAAGTCTTCCCGCTTGGACAGGAAACTTGTGTGCTGGAGGAGAGAGGAGGAGAGAACAGAAATAAAGCCTGAACCCAGGAGGAGGAAATCGGGAGAAGAACACGGGATAAGAGGTGAGAGGAGAGAAAGAAGTAAAAAACAGACTAGCAGGTATATCTTTCACTCGGTCCTGATTGTTTCGATATTACACTCTATTCGAATTGTATTGATTTTAAAACGGTTTCGCCTCTTCGATATTTACCCGCTAACCATTAATGAATTGTTTGAATATTTTATTTCGTTTTCATTTTTCCAAGATTGTAACTTTAATTATGTTCTGTAGTGAATAACTTGGACTGGATTCCCCCACGTGTGGGCTGTGATTCCAGCTCCTTCTGTCCTGCTCTTCAGGCTCCGCCTCGCCGATTGAAGCACTTTCACTCGGGAAGAATCTGCGGGTCCAACATTATAATCAGCTTTTTAACTTCGCCTCTGTCGAAAGCCTCCTTTAACGAAACCAAGTCCACCAGCTCTCTCCTGTTTCATCTCCTTACAGAAATCCGCTGCTGTTTGGCATCATTTTCCAGGAACTGAATGTAGAGTTATTGTCGAATTTATTGCACAGGATATGTCAAAGTGTCCAAAATACCGGGTCTTAAAGCACACAGCGGGTTATCGGAATATAAGAGTAAATTCCAGGGTTCAATCAGCTTCCCAACTGCTGTGCTGGGTTGGAGATTCCCCGCCAGTCAGACCGATGTCAGCCCGCCACCTCCCGACCACTTGGGGACTTTCTCCACCCGGCAGAGGGCGGCGTGCTTGTCTCGGGGCAATCTCGCTGTGTGAATGTTTCATGATTCTTACACATTTTTACTGTTTCTGTCGTACCGCTGTCAGGTGAGGGTAAACTCTGCAAACTTCATAACTCATCGTTTCAGTTGTTCCTAATCACTTTCAACTGTAGACTTTAAAAGAGATTATAATTTTTTTTACATTTAAGAACAGAATATGCTGGAAACACTCAGCAGGTCGGGCAGCATCTATGGAGAGAGAAAAACAGAGTTAACGTTTCAGGTCGATGACCTTCCATTATAACTTTTTAATTCATTCTCGGGATGTGGGCATCACTGGCAAGGCCAACATTTATTGCCCATCTCTGGTTGCTCTGAGTCACGGTTTGATAGGACTGAGTGGCCACTTCAGAGTAAGAGTCAACCACATTGAATAGGACTGGAGTCACATATAGCCCAGAGCGGGTGAGGACGGCAGGTTTCCTTCCCTAAAGGACATCAGTGAACCAGATGGGTTTTTATGACAATCCGACAGCTTCACGGTCACTTTTACTGATCCCAGCTTTTTATTTCCAGATTTCCAACTGAATTCAAATTCTCAAACTGCTACAGTGGGATTTGGACTCCCCTTCTCCAGATTATTAGTCCAGGCCTCTGGGTTAATGGTCCAGTATTGTGAGCAGTCACAGTCTCTGACGGTATAATCCTTTGTTAACGGGAGACCTGGATATTTCTGCTAATGTGACATTCAGAGTGACGTCTATTGGATAACACAGCTCACAGATGTACTCATACTGATTAAGAAAGCAAACTATTGTTGTTAACAACTGGATTACCGAATCCCTTCCTAGTTCCTGATAGTGACTTGTCTGCATTAACCCTTTGAGGACCACAGCAGGTGATTTGGGTTTTACACTTAAGAAGTAACGCAGGATTGGAGACGGTGCTTTGTTTAAGATCAATGTGCATTAATTCCACAACCTCTCTACTTCCTCGTGTTCTGTGATATTCTGCGTTTTGCTTTTTTGGTGGGGGAAGGGGGTGGTGGGGGAGTTGCCTTTAAAAGAAGACAGTTAGATCATCACTGTTTTTCTCAAAGGGTTAAAAACGATAACCCTGCGAAGCCGCTCTGCAGTGAGAAACACAGTGTGATGCGAATTACTCTCATGACGTGTCTTTCTTTCATTTAGAAAAAAAAGTCGCAGGATAAATACTTGAAGGAGAGAAATTCACAGGGCTGTGGGGAAAGAGCAGGGGAGTGGGGTGAATTGGAGAGCTCTCCCAAAGAGCTGGCACAGGCACGATGGGCCGAATGGCCTCCTTCTGTGCTGTTTCATTATCTGAAACTGCGATGAACTGATGGTATTCACAAGCTGCTGTTCCTTGGTTTGCCTTCCAGATTTCGTGCACGTTTAAATCACAAAACTACTTTTGTGCCGAGGGGAAGAATTCAAATAACCAGCAGAATGCCTACAACAGTGGAAGCAGAAGCTAATAGTCCCTAAGAAGACACGACATTTGAGAGGTACTAGAAAGCAGCAGGGACAATTATTGAATGCAGGTAGCAGTACTTTTCCTGACAGCCCTGGCTCAGTGGGTAACACTCTCTCGCTCTTACCTCTCAGTCAGAAGGTTGTGGGTTCAAGTCCCACTCCAGGAGACTTGAGCACAAAATCCAGGCTGACACTCCCAGTGCAGGACTGAGGGAGTGCGGCACTGTCAGAGGTGCCGTCTTTCAGACTAGATATTAAACCAAGGCCCCAGTTCTACCTGGTGTCCTGGGCAATATTTATCACTCAACCAACATCACTAAAACAGATGATCGGGTCATTATCTCATTGCTGTTTGTGGGAGCTTGCTGTGCGCTAATTGGCTGCCGTGTTTCCTACATTACAACAGTGACTACACTTCAAAAAAAAGTATTTAATTGGCTGTAAAGCACTTCAGAATGCCCTAAGGTCGTGACAGGCGCTATATAAATGCAAGTCTTTCTTTTCTTTTCGATCATTGATAATTGCATTGAATATTTTGCATCTAAACATTGTTAATGTCCCCAAATCTTTTTATAATGCAGGCTACCCCTTAATATATTTGATACATTTTCAGACATTCAAATTGCTTTTAACTTCAGTACAGTTAATGCCAACTTGTAATGATACAAACTGCTAAATTGAATTGTACGACATATAATCTCAATTAGAAATACTAATACTCAGATGTATCAGGTTTATAATGTTACAAGTTTTTATTTAGTATAAATTGGATTTCTTTTTTTCCTGAAATAGATACGAAATGTTGGATGTGAAATGGAACAGCAATGGGTCTGAGCATCAGCAGGAATAACAACAGTCGCTCTTTCATTTGTGCCAAGAAAATAATGTCAGTGCTGCACGGACACTGGGGTAGAAAAGGACGGGTCTGCACAACAGATCTCATTGACGATGGACCACGATAACTATTCTACAGTAGATTCCCTTCAAGGTATGATAACTAATTCCCCAGAAAATTCCACTGCGATGCTAATCACTTGGGATGAAAACAGTCAATTAGGGCTGAGGATTTCACTGTCTGTGCTGCTGGGTATCATCACCTTGGCAACCATCCTTTCCAATTCATTTGTGCTCGTCACCATTTGCCTCACTAGGAAGCTCCACACACCTGCCAACTATCTCATTGGGTCTCTGGCTGTGACAGACCTCCTGGTAGCCATTATGGTGATGCCCATCAGTATTGTGTATACTGTCATCAAGACCTGGACTTTGGGTCAGATCGTGTGTGACATCTGGCTGTCATCTGACATCACATTTTGTACTGCATCCATCTTGCACTTGTGTGTAATTGCTCTGGACAGATACTGGGCCATCACCGATGCCTTGGAGTACACAAAACGGCGCACACCTGGTAGAGCCGGCCTGATGATAGCTGTGGTATGGGTCATCGCAATCTGCATCTCCATACCACCGCTATTTTGGAGGCAATCCAAAGCTCTTGATGAACTCAAAGAGTGCGTAGTCAACACTGACCAGATATTCTACACTATCTACTCCACATTTGGAGCCTTTTACATCCCCAGTGTGCTGCTAATTATACTGTACGGCAGAATTTACGTGGCTGCTAGAACAAGGATTCAGAAACCACCTTCAGCCTTTGGGAAGCGCTTTACTACTGCTCAACTGATCAGTGGGTCCACTGGATCGTCTCTGTGTTCCGTCGGCTTTAACAGCCAGGAGACCCTCCCTCATTCCGGTGAATCCATAGTCTACCTGAACCATGTCAAAGTCAAAGTTTCAGACAGCGTTCTGGAGAGAAAAAGAATCTGCGCAGCCAGGGAGCGGAAGGCCACTAAAACCTTAGGGATCATTCTGGGCGCTTTCATTTTCTGCTGGCTCCCTTTCTTTGTGGTGGCCTTGGTAATGGGCATCTGCCGAGAGGCCTGCTGGTTCCACCCTGTCCTTTTTGACCTGTTCACGTGGCTTGGTTATTTGAACTCACTCATCAATCCGGTCATCTATACAGCTTTTAACGAGGACTTCAAACGGGCCTTCCAGAAACTCATGCGCTTCAAAAGATGTTGACTGTAATCCAATCCTATGGTAACGGTACATCATTCCTGTCATTATCACATATGAGAGAGAGAGAGCAACCACTGAAATCTTGTTTAGGAACATTTATTTGTGTCTGTACTTTGTTTCTTGCACATTGTACGTTTTAGTACTTTGACTTTTTTTCGCACAGTCCTGTATGAGGGGATGTTACACTCAGAATACTTGATGCATCTGTCAGTTAAACCTCAAGTGGCAATGTTAAGTTAAGCTTTTTGGCATAAGTGTGAATAAGACAACAAGTTAATTAGAATTACGATAATGCTGACATTCGAAAATTGCACTACAGGAACCTTTCAAATTTTAATATATTTAAATACTAATTTTCATTTTATCACTAGTCTCTAAATGCAGATATTAAATATGTTGTCTGTCAAACAGTGCAATACAAGATATCTATAATAAAATATCTTTACCAAGCTAAGTTATATAATAATATGCCAGCATGTATACTTGTATTAAAAAATCAAGTTTTCTTGGTGTGGAAGAATGTGATATTGAAAGATAGAGCACATAACATAGTTCAAAGATATCATTGAAAAATATAAAGATTTTCCCCTCAAAATTACATGTATAAATTATTCTGACCGCCATATTATCTCACTTCCTTGTGACGTTTGCTATATTTCTGTAATCACGGATGGTTGGGCAGTTTTCTGATGGGATGGTTTACATGTGTCCTTTTACTTTGAATCCAAGATATTTTCAGAAACAGAAGTCTAACTTGCTCAACAGAAATTGTAGTTAGCAGAAATCACCTTTACTATTAATCGCTTGTCTGCCTTCAAGAGCAGATGTTTATTTATGTAAAATATAATCCACAACTACACCAACATCACTTGCTTACTAATATTTTTGTACTAAAGTCATTAAGGCTGCAGTTATATGAAACTGTGGGACTGATAGCAGTAGCTGTAAAGTGCGAAGTGCAGCCAGCAAGCCTGGAGTAATACTACCTCTGGATGCGCACTGTGTGCCAGGAGCAAGCTCTGCATATGTAGGCGAGATTTTAACCCTATCCACCCAGCTAAAACAGGGTGGGCTGTTAAAATCGGCCGGGTGACTAACCTGCTATCTGGAATTTTAACCTGCTTTTCTGAGGCAAGGACACATGTCTTAAATGTGCAGCTTGAGGTCCGGCGATGCATCAGGCCCCGGCATCAATTTTAACTGCTGGCCTGAGCGGGGAAGTTGTTGTTGCTTTCCCGCTAGGTGAAAACATCGGGAAGTGGATCGGGGCCAGGAGAGGCCCCGACAGGTCCATTCTTTTACTTTCTTTGTGGGGCCAGGAGTAGCAGGGGTGCTCCTCTAGGCTGCACAAGGAAAGCTTGGGCCTCCTCTTCCAGGTCTTCCCACTTCCCTCCCGAAAACCTCTGCCTCTGACTTACCTTGTTACCAAACCATCAGCTTTAGTATCTGTTGGCCGGTCAGTGCCCCCCCCCCCCCCGCCAGCTCACCCCACCCCCAATCCCCATCCCAAAATGTCACTCCCGCCCACAGACCAGCTGCCGCTTCCTGCTCAGTTTGGGGCCGGCAGCTTACCAGCGGCATGTCGGTAAGGTCTGGCAGCTAAAACTGCCCGGACCTCACGCCCGTCCCCCGCCCATCCCATTCTCACTCCCGGTTAAAATCGGGGCTTGTTTTTAAGTCAGCGTGCAGGGAGCTCTGGTCCCCGGAGGCTGTTTCAGAGAATGCTGGAAATACTCAGCAGGTCAGGCAGTCTCCGTGGAGAGAGAAACAGAGTCAACATTTCAGCTCGATGACCTTTCTATTCAATGTTAGGAGAGAACAAGCAAGCCTGTGCACTCTCTCTTGACATTAGAAATCCTAAGTGATAAAATGATTAAGTGCTCAGGAGGGTCAACAAACTGCCCGCTCACTTTCTGCCCAGCTTCACATTAGACTAGAGTTGGACTCCATCTGATGCAAAGCCCATGCAGTGGAAACTGGTCTCCAGGAGGGAGGAAGGTCCTACATCTCCTGTCTTTAGTGCATCAGGTGTCAGGTTGAGACTTGACTCCAGAATTTAAAAAAATTTAAAACACGATTTGAATAGCATCGATGCATTTAAGGGGATAGAAGCATCTGCTGGTGGGGTTAGAAGAAGTAGGCTGGGAGGAGGCTCGTGTGGAGCATAAACACCGGCACAGACCAGTTGGGCCGAATGGCCTGTTTCTGTGCTGTAAATCTTGCGTACGATGTAATTATGAGCTCACTTTCATGCCAGTGCACACCCGAAACTGCATCACATTAACGCAGACAGTATAACTACAGCTTTAGAGTCTATTATGTAAAGAGCGTCACTGTTTGACCTTTAATTAAAATGGGTAATAATTAGAAAATAATAACCACCACCTTCTCGAGGGCAATTAGGGATGGGCAATAAATGCTGGCCTTTCCAGCGACGCCCACATCCCCTAAATGAACCAAAAGAAAGGTTAGTACAGGTTACCTGGAGTAACAAACCGAATGACATATTCATTCATTCTCATGTGGCTGCCCTCCTTACAAACATGCGTTCCACAGGTGATTGAGCAGATGATCAGGAAAAGTAAAGCGACAGTTCATCAGGCTAGATTAATTTAGAGCAATTCCATGTGCAACTTTTTGAGCATTTGCTTCGTAAAATGCATGCCGCATTTTTTTTGGTGATTGCCAGAATTGGTATAAAATGCTGAATTAATTGGGTGCCTGGAGGTTGATGAGTATCAAACAGAACAGAACTGCGAGGACAGGCAATTTGAAGTTGTGATTTGGAAATGCTGCTTTTCTCAAATACACTGTAACTAACAAGGAATTGTCATCTCCAGTAAAACTGAACTGCTTTTCAACAGCAACATGAGCCTTAGCAAAGTATAAAAACCTATTCGCTTGATAGCCTGTACTGCTTAATCCACTAAATTGGTTGCAGTACACACACATTTTGCTCAACCAGGTATTATTTTAATAATTATATATAATAGTTGCATTTTATCTGGAAGATAATCCTGTATATATGATGCCATGGTTATCAAAGATATTTCCTTATATTGTGGAACTGATTTGCCAAATATCAAAGTTTTGAACTAAGTCACCGTGTGGACTCGGTGAGTGTCCTTTATGACAGTGGCAACTTACAAATAGAAAGCAGCAGTAAATTAAATGTAAATCTTCCCAGACTGCTGGAGAGATGCTTTACCCTGAAACTGGACTGTTCTTCAGGAAAATACTGCACAAAGAATTTCTATCGAACAAAGCCTGGGAAACGTCGACATTCATAAATGTACTTCAAAATGTATTGGCAGAGTTTATTGAAATATTGCACTCGGAAGCGAAGCCTCATTGAATGGTTCAGTTGGTAGAGACCGTGTGCGATTGGTCCATGCAGATTAGGAGTACGCGGGTACAAATCACAGTCGGCGCTGATCTCGGCCTTAATGCCCCTGCATGCAGACGGGAGGGAAATCAGTCAGGGTTCCCAGTCCTGAACACTCACCCGGAAAGGTGCCTGTGTGTGGATGTAGAGTAACAGCAAAATCGGGCTGGCGTTCGATGTCACCTTGACTGCCATGGTTGAATAGGCTGCCAACACTCAGAAGACTGACCACTTGGGCAAGGCACCAGCGGGTGATTATACCATAGCTGGAGTCAGTTTGTTCAGGACAGTAGGATGGAAAAGAGGAGATAAAATTGCCAACAATAAAACAAAGTATTAGTATTTCTTTGTTGTCGGTTAATCCCTTTTTCCCTCTTCCTGTCCTGAAAACGTTGTGACTTCAGCTATGGAACCGTGGCAGGACTCAGGAACAGTTCAGGCCAGTGGATGGAGTGCTGTGTATCACATCTATCTGAGAGTCACACTTTGGGAATTTAAATGTTTATTTTTGAGAAAGGAAGTACTTTGAGTTTGTTAAAGCAAAAATTGTACTCCCCATTTTTAAATGATGTGCTGCAAAAATATCTATTATTAATCAGTGCAAAACCAACTGTGTAAAACACTGAGTCAGTCTCGAGTCTTGTAGTATCTAAAGTCCCCGGTTCAAATCTCAGTCTGTATTGAGTTATCTGATCTCACCTGGGGCAGCTGTTAGGGGCTATAATTGGCCTCAGTACCCCGGTGTGGTGAAGGGGGGGGGGGGTGGGGGGAATCAGCCAAGAGTTTCTGCCCCTGATCACCGGCCGGCGACGCTCTCCGGGACACTGCACAAGGTCGTGGAGCATCGGCTTTGACTGCGATGCTCTCTGCAGTCGACTAATCTGCCGACTCTTTGTGAGGACTGGACGGCTACTGGCTCCCGCCGAACTCTGTCCCAGATAAAGTCAGGACATTCAGGAGAGCAGGCGAGAACATTGAAGAATTGGCCTAAGTTTGTAAGATATTTCAATCTGACAGCAGGAATGTAATCGCAGTTCACAGAAGGGAAATAGAATTAAAGACCCAAAGAAAATAGACTATGAATTGAATCTGCACTACAGCCAGAATTAGCAACTGCTTGTTATCAAGTGTGATATCATTCTGTATACAGTACCTTCTCTGTTAATGGAATAAGTATTGGCTAAATAAAATCATGGCTTTGGACATAACAGTGTTCTACTTTGGAAGTTTGCTGCAATGTTAAAGTTGTTGTCATTGGAACTTCTTCTGTGTATAAGAGTGACAGTCACTGGTAAACTGCAGGAAGAAAACCTCATCATATGAAAATTGCATATCAAGTGATGGGTCATCCCTTAGGTTCGGCTTTATCAAAGACTGAGATACCTTCTCTGCCACATTAAGGTACTTCACCCAACCAGGCTCAGTGCACACTGTATATAATGGTCATAGAGTCATAGAGTCATACGGCACAGAAGGAGGCCATTCGGCCCATCGAGTCCATGCCGGCTCTCTGTAGAGCAATCCAGTCAGTCCCATACCCCAGCTCTATCCCCGTAGCCCTGCAAGTTTATTTCCCTTAAGTGCCTATCCAGTCTCCCCTTGAAAACATTGGGTGTGTCCACTTCCACCACTTCCGTTGGCAGCGAGTTCCAGGTCCTCACCACTCGCTGCGTAAAAAAGTTTTTCCTCACGTCCCCCCTGTATCTCTTGCCCAAAACCTTAAATCTGTGTCCCCTCGTCCTTGTACCATCAACTAGTGGGAACAGCCTTTCCCCGTCTAGCCTATCCAAACCCGTCAGAATCTTGTTCACCTCTATCAAATCACCCCTCAACCTCCTTTGCTCTAATGAAAACAAATCCAGCTTCTCCAACCTGTCCTCGTAGCTAAGATCCCCCATCCCCAGAACCATTCTGGCAAATCTCCTCTGCACCCTCTCAAGGGCCTTCACATCCTTCCTAAAGTGTGGTGACCAGAACTGGACGCAAAACTCCAGTTGTGGCCTAACCAGCGCTTTATAAAGATTCAGCATAACTTCTCTACATTTGTACTCAATACCTCTATTTATGAAACCCAAGATCCCATATGCTTTGCTAATCACTCTCTCAATATCTCCTGCCACCTTCAGGGACCTATGCACATTAACTCCCAGCTCCCTCTGTCCCTGCACACTCTTTAAAACTGTGCCATTAAGTGTATATTGCCTCTCCCTGTTCCTTCTGCAAAATGCATCACCTCACACTTCTCTGTATTAAATTCCATCTGCCTATTCTGCTAGCCTTTCTATGTCCTGTTGCAGTCGATTGGTATCATCCTCACTGGTAAAATAAATCATCCTTTAAAAAAACTGTAAAAATATATATTATAAAATAACAAGTCCAATCCAGTGAAGGATGTTGAAAGCAGTAATCCAATCTCAGGCTAAAGTGCAGGAACTTCATTAGAAGAAGCTCTAATATCCTGGTAATCGAACCACGTGACTTTTCTAGACGTCCCTCTCGGCTCCAACAGAATGAATACAGAGAATGAATGCTCGCTGCCTGTTTGAACAGGTCGAAGAATCTGTAACATCCTCGGCCATTACTCATTGACAACAAAGTAGTAACTGCAACTCAGAATGAGTTAACACCACCACCCACCCGCTTTCAGCTCTAACAATCTGATTTTTGAGTGAGCTGTCCGGAAATTTCTAACATGCAAACCAGATGCCAAAAGTTGGATCTAGAAAGTAAAATAATTTTATTTCCATTTACTTCAGTGCCTCATTATTGAAGTTATTAACATTTGCAAAGAAATGTCATTGTAAACCAAGAAAACATCAGACTTTGAGCCAAGATCCTATCCCCTGCCCCGCCTCTGTCCAGTTTCGCTCTTGTCAAAAGGTAACAATCCATGTGCGGTGCCCAGTCTGCTAATCATAGAATTACATAGAATTACACAGAATGGACAGCACAGAAACAGGCCATTCGGCCCACCTGGTCCGTGCCGGTGTTTATGCTCCACACGAGCCTCCTCCCACCCCTCTTCATCTCACCTCATCAGCATAACCTTCTAAAGTGAGTATAAGTGAGTTTTCTCCATTCCCTAACCATCGTCTCCAATCAGCTACTTATAATTTACACAGAAACTCCACAAACTAGACAGCTGATTGACAATTGCAAGTAGTCAGCCTTACTTAAATAACTAGCAGCTATATACAAATCTGTTGTTTGAATTTTTCAGATGGATTGCAGACTTCTGTTTATTATTATTCCAGATATCACACACTCAAATTCCATTGTTTCATAATGTGCTCTCTGCATATATGAAGTAAGTCATATCAAGTTTCTGGACAAACCAAAGTAAATTTGACGCTTATTGGAAATGGTTTCAATAATTTAAATAGATTTGTTCACTAAAGTACGTTTGGTTAAACGGAAAATCTACTACACTCTGAAATAATAGACCATTCTCTCCCGACAGGGTACATACAAGTACAACACATTTACTCAGGACCATTTATTTTGAATGAATTGATGTCCAAATATTCTGTATGGTCAATGTGAATTATAAATGAAAAGTAGCAGAATCCTAGAATCTTACAGCACAGAAGGAGGCCATTCGGCCCATCGTGCCTGTGCCGACCGACCCTTTGAAAACTCTGCCATGATAGCGGAGCAGGTGAGTGTGGGAGGGAGCAGGTGAGTGTGGGAGGGAGCAGGTGAGTGTGGAAGGGAGCAGGTGAGTGTGGGAGGGAGCAGGTGAGTGTGGGAGAGAGCAGGTGAGTGTGGAAGGGAGCAGGTGAGTGTGGGAGGGAGCAGGTGAGTGTGGAAGGGAGCAGGTGAGTGTGGGAGGGAGCAGGTGAGTGTGGAAGGGAGCAGGTGAGTGTGGGAGGGAGCAGGTGAGTGTGGAAGGGAGCAGGTGAGTGTGGGAGGGAGCAGGTGAGTGTGGGAGGGAGCAGGTGAGTGTGGAAGGGAGCAGGTGAGTGTGGGAGGGAGCAGGTGAGTGTGGGAGGGAGCAGGTGAGTGTGGAAGGGAGCAGGTGAGTGTGGGAGGGAGCAGGTGAGTGTGGGAGGGAGCACTGAGGCTGGGGCTGGGCAAGTGATAAAATAAACAATCTAACTCGGTTTTTTTGGAAAAAGGAGTAAAGGGCAGGTGGAAGAAAAAATAATTGGGAAAAATGAAGAAGTTAATAATAAAAGTATGAAATAAATGGTTGCTTTGTGTGCTCTTGTGTGGGTCTGATTCTCTCATGGGCAAGGCTGGGATCCAATTAATCAGAAGTGACAGATGGGGTTAGCCTTAAGGTCGCGCCTCGGTGTGTCCCGGGAAGGGTCCCGACTCGCCCGGGCACCACACCCTGGAACCCTGCCTCGGTTGGCTAATCCCAGCCAAAGAGTAATGGTCCAACACTTGGTCAGTTCGTAGGCCTCTGAAACCAAATGAATTGTGGAGGATGAGAAAAACAATTGCCGGCGAATCTCTCGTCGACCGGATTTTAAACAAGGGCCGCGCTCACCGTCCAGGAACCGAGACAGGAGCGAAATATTTTTAATCGGTAGAAAACGTAAGATATCTATAGGAACATGGAATTTTTGGACTCTCCGTCACTCTGGAGCCCTGGTAATATTGATTAATGAACTAAAGAGATACAGATGGGTAACGGTAGGTTTACGTGAGAAAAGATGAAATGGTAAAGGCGGATTTCACTATACGTTAGTATTAAAACCAGCGGCAAGTCAATCACTCGTCTTTCAATCCCACGTCCTCTCGTATGTTAACTGCTAGATTCAGGAGTCAAGTTGGAGCAGTCACAGGTAGAGGTACTGACAACAGCAGCGTCTGATGAAGAGATAGATAACTTCCATAAAGACCTCCCAACGGTAACTCAAGGCAAGACATGTTGCTGGGAAAGGGAGACTGCAATGCGAAAGTGGGAGCTAACCGCAACACCTGGGGTGGAGATGTAGGAAATAACTCTTCATTGGCTGTAAAGCGCTTTGGGACATCCTGAGGTCATGAACGGCGCTATAGAAATGCAAGTCTTTCTTTATACCTTTTTATATGTATGTATTTTTCTGACAAGCATCTCAGAATGAATGGTAGGCTATCTATTGTTGAACAGCACCCACTTCAATTACAGTACAGGTCAATAAAATTCGACAGATGGTATAATAAAAACAAAGTACTTCATTTGTCTTCAGTTACTTGGCAGAATTTGCTAAACATCGGTATATGTCTGCATGTAGTTTTTAAGGCTGTACGATCTAAATAGACATATGTGTTTAACCAAGTTAAAGAGGGAATAACATTTAAATATATACGCACCACTAAATACACCAGCGATATTTTATTATCTCTCTCGCAGACTTTAGTGTAAGACATCCTAAGAGCCGACAGTGCATCTTTTTCTTTGTGTACATTTGCTACATAGAGTGTATCAAAAAGAGAGATGACACTGAATGACACAGCACGCCAGCGATTTGTGCACACACTGATGGGTGACTCTTGTTGCAAAAACCAACACACTGCGGATGCTGGAAATCTGAAACAAAAACAGAAAATGCTGGAAACCCCTCAGCACGTCAGGCACAGCACCTTCAGCGAGAAGAGACAAGTCAAAATCGTGAAGGGTTTTGATAGAGTAAATAAGGAGAAACTGTTTCCAGTGGCAGGAGGGTCGGTAGCCAGAGGACACAGATTGAAGATAATTGGCAAAAGAATCAGAGGGGGAGATGAGAAGATATATTTTTTACGCAGTGAGTTGTTGTGATCTGGAATGCACTGCCTGAAAGTGCGTTGGAAGCAGATTCAATAGTGACTTTCAAAAGGGAATTGGATAAATACTTGAAGGGGAAAAAATTGCAGGGCTGTGGGGAAAGAGCAGGGGGAGTGGGACTCATTGGACTGCTCTGATAAAGAGCCGGCACAGGCACGATGGGCCGAATGGCCTCCTTCTGTGCTGCATCATTCTAGGATTCTATGAAGTCAACCCTTCAACAGAACCAGGACATACTACAGGCAATCTGTGAGATATTTTCTGGTTCTGATGAGGGGCAGTGTCTCCAATATTGACTTGTTGCCTCTCTCCACAGATGCTGTGCCTGGCGTGCAGAGTGTCCTCAGCTGACTGATGTTGGCTTGTTGATCTAAATAACACACCTATAAATCTGGACACTGTGTTCTTATCAACTGAGTCCATTGACAAGGAATCATCTGTTTCCAAGTCTTAGCGTAGCACAGATTCAAGGAAAGATTCTCATCAAATCCAAGGCCCATCAGCTTCTAGTACAATCGTTCTTTCAGCAACTCAAGTGGCTTCTGGTGAAATGGAGTACGGCTATACAGGAAGAAACTGATGTTGGGATTCATTCTACTTTTCACCGACTGGAACTTGGTATCGGGAACAATGGAGGCCAAACACAAGGGGTAAAATTCAGTTTCGGTGGGGAGCTAAACAGGCGGGAGCAGATCGTGCGCCCCTTATACAACTCGCTGTTTTTACAAAGTCAGCAGCTTCTCTGATGGATCAGTGAGATTTTTCCAGTCAGTGGCTGAGCTACGCAAACCAGAGCGGTTCCAGGTTCAAGCCCCTGGGTTTGCTGGCCACGGCCAGCGCTGCAGTTCGGGTGGAACAATTAGACTCAGTGCCCTGGGTTAAAGAGAAGAAAATCATCCCGGGTGTCTGATGCTGACTGTCACCCAGTGACACAATGCTGACAGTATAGACATCAGGATCAGGCTCTGCTATGTTGCCCCCCAAGGTGGAATAACACGCTGACACTTATTGTCAAGGATCATGGATGAATACTACAGAGTATTACAAAGTATTTACAGCACAGAAACAGGCCATTCGGCCCAACAGGTCTGTGCCGGTGTTTATGCTCCACACGAGCCTCCTCCCACCCCTCTTCATCTCACCTCATCAGCATATCCTTCGATTCCTTTCTCCCTCATGTACTTATCTAGCTTCCCCTTAAATGCATCTCTGCTATTCGCCTCAACCACTCCCTGTGGTAGCGAGTTCCACATTCTCACCACTCTCTGAATAAAGAGGTTTCTCCTGAATTCCCTATTGGGTTTATTAGTGACTATCTTATATTGATGGCCCTTAGTTTTGGTCTCCCCCCAAGTGGAAACATTTTCTCTACATCTACCCTATCAAACCCTTCATAATTGTAAAGACCTCCATCAGGTCACCCCTCAGCCTTCTCTTTTCTGGAGGAAAGAGCCCCAGCCTGTTCAATCTTTCCTGGTAGGTATAACCTCTCAGTTCTGCTATCATTCTAGTAAATCTTTTTAGCACCTTCTCCAGAGCCTCTATATCCTTTTTATGATGTGGAGACCAGAACTGTTCACAATACTCCAAGTGTGGTCTAACCAAGGTTCTATACAAGTTGAACATAACTGTGGCACTTTGGATAAGGTACGGGATGGGTCTTTGTACCCTGGCAGCAAGGAATCAACATATTGAGGAGAGGGATAAAAATTGTAGAGAAAAATAAATAAAAGGGAAAAGGGTCAGCATTTCTGTAGATTAGAACATAATTCAAACAACAGCATGTCTTGTATTTATATTTCACCCTTAACATAGTAAAATATCCCAAGGCACTTCACAGGAGCGATTATCAAACTAAATTTGACTCCGAGCCACATAAGGAGATATTAGGACAGATATTAGGGCAGAGAGGTAGATTTTAAGGAGTATCTTAAAGGAGGAGAGGGAGGTAGAGAGGCGGAGAGGTTTAGGGAGGGAATTCCAGAGTTTGGAAAGCTTTTCATTAAATCAACCGAGATACACAGAAAATATAAAACCGAGAGGCCCCAGGTGACAGGAAGCATCAGTGATTTGAAAGTGTTATTAGTAATTCGCAGGTGCACAGCACGATTATAGCATTCCCCTTGCACAGTCCAGAATTGAAATCACAATATTAAATCTTCTTTGCTTCATGAATAAAGAGATTGCAAGGATCATTCACAGTACCTGCTGAAGCACAACCCAACTATATTTTTATTAAACATGCGAATGATGGACAGGTATATTTTGTTTGATTATGTTTGGGGATAAGGGCAGAACTTTTTCTCAAGAGGATATATGAGTGTGGCAGAGTCCATGACAGGGTAAGCTGTAAATTACAGGCTTGTTGGACTTTCTCTTATCCCATCTTATGTTCTAATGGAGTAGGGCTTAATACCACTTGAAACTGTTGGACTAAGGTTTAGTCGCAAGTCTGCCATAAATATTCTGCTCCATATGAATTGGTTATGATTTATTAGATGGACTGTCATGCAATCAGAATTGTTGGATTTAAAGCAATTTATCTAAATATTTTAAAACTACCTACAACAATTCCATTACATTTAATAGTTAGCTTAAAGGGACCACAAATAGGACATAAATAGAAATGGCAATCCATTCAACCGCTTTTGAGAACATTCTGGTTTAAGGAAAGCTATTTCCTGCACGGATATAGACTTGCATTTATCCAGCGCCTTTCACAACCTCAGGACGTCTCAAAGTGCTTTACAGCCAATGAAGTACTTTTTTGAAGTGTGGTCACTGTTGTAATGTAGGAAACATGGCAGCCAATTTGCGCACAGCAAGCTCCCACAAACAGCAATGAGATAATGACCAGATCATCTGTTTTAGGTGTTGATTGAGGGATACATATTGGCCCAGGACACGGGGGATAACTCCCCTGCTCTTCTTCGAAATAGTGCCGTGGGATCTTTTACGTCCATCTGAGAGGTCAGATGGGGCCTCAGTTTAACATTTCATCTGAAAGACGGCACCTCCGACAGGCAGCACTCATTATTATGTCAGCCAAATATAATTTAGAGTACCAAGAAATGGATGCCAGCTTGAGGAGATATGTTACTATTATTAATTTAAAAAGTAAAATATTTTTGGGAGTTGGTAAGGAGACTTGGCTCAATGGACTCATGTCTCTGAGTCAGAAGGTCGTGGGTTCAAGCCCCACTCCAGAGGCTTGAGCATAAAATCTAGGATGGCACTTCAGCACAGTACTGAGAGAGCGCTGCACTGTCGTAGGGGCAGTACTGAGGGAGCGCTGCACTGTCGGAGGGTCAGTACTGATGGAGCGCTGCACTGTCGGAGGGTCAGTACTGAGGGAGCGCCGCACTGTCGGAGGGTCAGTACTGAGAGAGCGCCGCACTGTCGGAGGGTCAGTACTGAGGGAGCGCTGCACTGTCGGAGGTGCAGTACTGAAGGAGCGCTGCACTGTCGGAGAGGGAGTACTGAGGGAGCGCTGCACTGTCGGAGGGCCAGTACTGAAGGAGCGCTGCACTGTCGGAGGGTCAGTACTGAGGGAGCACTGCACTGTCAGAGGGTCAGTACTGAGGGAGCGCTGCACTGTCGGTGGGTCAGTTCTGAGGGTGTGCTGCACTGTCGGAGGATCAGTACTGAGGGTGCGCTGCACTGTCGGGGGGTCAGTACTGAGGGAGCGCTGCACTGTCGGAGGGTCAGTACTGAGGGAGCGCTGCACTGTCGGTGGGTCAGTACTGAGGGTGCGCTGCACTGTCGGAGGGTCAGTACTGAGGGAGCGCTGCACTGTCGGAGGTGCCTTCTTTCGGATGAGAAGTTCTGCCCTCTCAGGTGGATGTAAAGCATGGCACCATTCAAAGAAGAGTAGGGGAGTTCTCCCTGGTGTCCTGGCCAATATTTATCCCTTGTCCAACACCACTATAACTGTATATGTTTGTGGGGCCTTGCAGTGTGAAAATTGGCTGTTGCATGTCCTACATTACAACAGTGCCTACACTTCAAAAAGTACCTCATTGGCTGTGAAGCATTTTGGGATGTCCTGAGATTCGGAAGGAATCATAGAATAGTACAGCACAGAAGGAGGCTATTCAGCTGATCGAGTCTGCGCCGACTCTTTCGAAGAGCAATCCAGTTAGTCCCACTCCCCCGCTCTTTCCCCATATCCCTGCAATTTTTTCTCCTTCAAGTATTTATTCAATTCCCTTTTGAAAGCTACTATTGAATCTGTATCCACCGCCCTATCAGGCAGCGCATTCCAAATCCTAACCACTCGTTGCATAAAAAAGTTTTTCCTCGTGTCGCCTCTGGTTCTTATGACAATCACCTTAAATCTGTGTCCTCTGGTTATCAACCCTTCAGCCATTGGAAACAGTTTCTCTTTATTTACTCTGTCTAAACCCTTCATGATTTTAAACACCTCTATCATATCTCCTCTTAGCCTTCTCTGCTGTGGTTTTTGTACTCTATGGCTCTATTTATAAAGCCCAGGATCAGCTATGCTTTATTAACTGCTTTGTTAACCTGTCCTGCCACCTTCAAAGATTTGTGCACAAGCACCCCCGGGTCTCTCTGTTCTTTCACCTCCTTTAACATTGTACCATTTAGTTTATATTGCCTCTCCTCATTCCTTTTACCAAAATGTATCACCTCACACTTTTCTGCGTTAAATTTCATCTGCCACGTGTCTGCCCATTCCACCAGCCTGTCTCTGTCCTCTTGAAGTCTATCACTCTCCTCCTCACTGTTCACGACACTTCCAAGTTTCGTGTCATCTGCAGATTGTGAATTTGTGCCCTATAGCCAGGTCCATATAAGGGCAAGTTCTTTTTTTAAATGGTTGAAGGACCTCGACCTTGCACCAACCATTTTGAATTCACTAATATTAGATAACTCATCTATACTGACATGGTTCTCCACAAAATAAAATTATCTAAAGATTGATCTCGCTGCCAAAAGATTTCTGAAAGGCTTGTTGTTGTCGTGACTCTTAATTAGACGAGTCTGAGAAGATGATTTTAAAACCTTGTTCTGAATTGAATCAATATTTATTGACTGCTCAGTACATAGGATAATATGGCAAACATGACAGCTTTATTCCTTGCAAGCCCAACTACAGCCAGAGAAAGAGGTAGTAAATCTCCTCAGGACAGTCTCCATATTTACCTTATTACATGTAAAGCACATCATTCATTCATAATATGCTGCCATCATTACTCAGAATAATTTTGTGCATTGAATGCCCTCAATGACAGTATTGCCTATTACCGTGTTATCAATGTCTGTTTAAAAAAACATCAAAATGGCCTTAGCTGCTTTTGCTGCTGTTGAAGATTGTACGCTCGGTAATTCATTCAATGTTTCACTGTAACTCTGACGGGATTTCTGGCCTTGCTTCCATTATAGATAAAGACCTTGTCACCACTTACAGAGACCTGCCATGTTTTTGTCTCTTCCTGATCTTTGTGAAACAAAAGATAAAGAATAGAAAAACTTTGTGTTTTGGACTAAAATCGTAAATTGGTTTTATACTTTGGCCAACACTTTTCATCTTCACTCAGGTAAACAATTATATACGTTTATGGAATAAAAGCTAACTTGAGTTTTTCAGATGCCTGTTACACAATGTGGATGATCTAATGACTTTACAAATCACAAGATTAGGGAAGTTACAGCAGCAAAAATGTCGACTTTATGAGTCCGTTTTATTTATTCTTTCTTGTTACCCCTTTAGGCCCCCAAACCCATAATATTTCCTGATCAAGAGAGCCGGAAATCTGGCCTCTCTCTGCCTGTTACTGTGTGACTGGATGGTGGAGGATGAACTGCTCGACACATCCTCCAGTTCATACCTTTACTATCAATCAGCGTGAAAGTACCTTTTCTACATTTGGTATCTGCTCCTGCAGCCATGTTGGATCAGAAAATCACAGCCAACGACTGATGTCCTACTACTCTGTACTAGAGTGTGTCAACAGTGAACCATCAAACTAGGAAGCTCACTTAGCTGATTGATCGGTTCGTATCTTTCACTCAGCAACAACTGGGGAAGGTGTCCCAGGTTTAGACATCAAGCAGGAGGGAAAGAACAGGTAGATTGGAGTCAGGGGACATAACCCAAGGAGCCATTGAATAGATAGGTTTTCAGTAACCTTTTAAAAGCAGGAAGGGAGAAGTTAAGGTGGCGGAGCACAGGAGTATTGTGGTGAAAGAATGGCCACCACTGGTGGAGTGAAGGTGGCAGAGACTTCGGAGTAGAGCAACGTTAGAGCAACAAAGAGTGCAAGTGGGGACAACAACTGATGGAGGTCATTGAGGTGGACGAGGCAAGGTTGTGGAGACATTTGAAGAGGAAGACAAGGATCTTGAAATCAATTCATAGCACACAAGTAGTAAGGAACTAGGCTTTGTCATCCTGAGTAAGTTACTGGCTAGGAGAGCTTAGGAGAAATCAAGCCTCAAGGTGATCAAGACATGAATTCAAGCCTTGGCAGTAGTGAGGACGAGGTAGGGGCAGAGACAGGTGATATTGTGAAAATGGAAGAAGACGGGCTTGGTGACAGAAAACGTATGCAGCAGGAAATCTAGCTCGGGAATAAGCAACACGCCAGGGCTATGCACCAGTGGACTTAGCCTAAGATGGGAATTGAGCCAGTTGATGGAGTTAAGGACAGAGGCACAAAGAAGCTGACAAGAACCCAAGAGGATGATTTTGTATTTTTTTTTCCTTCATGGGATGTGGACGTCGCTTCTGGGAGGTTATGTCACACTGGTTGGCCATGGCATCATGTCGAGTATAACTCCAATCTGGTGTGAAGCTGAAGTTAGAAAGGACTCCGATAATTAATTGGATATCCTGGGCACTTTATAAACTTATAAAATTGAATCTTTTCAATGTAAAGCGAATCTGCCTTTCTGCACTCTCCTGACAGTGAGTCACAGCTGCCAGAGGACCAGAGCACTGCCCGTACGTGCAGGGTGCGCTTCACAGCCTGCATTATAACTCAGGTCTGGCTGGCTGCACTTGGCACCCTGCGGCTGCTGGTCTCAGACTGGTTGTGCAGGATAATTAAAGTCTTAAAATGGTTTCATTTGCAATGGCAGTCGGTTATAACACAAGTTATTGAGATGGTGCAGCACAACATACTAATCAGCCTGTAATGGAAGTATAAGAAGCCTGTAAGCATCGAGCCGATCTTCCTCCTATCTAAATTATCTACTAAATACTGAAGTGTGATCCCTGGGAACTCATTTCAATTTTTCAACCTACTCTAATATTAAATTAAAAGGATAAGTTAATAATCTATGGAGAAATAAGTGTGACAATGGGCTGCAGGTTGAAATATTAAAGTCTGAAGAGAAATGCCAGCATGAAGTGATTTAAAGGAATGATTTGTTAAGTTGATCATACATGTTTCATTTACCGAAGTGCATAAGTCTGCATTTAGCTAAATATATTTTGGAGATGCTAATATTGACAAATATTCCAGTAAATTAGGACACGTGTATGCGTTGTTCTATTAGCACGGGTCTACATCATTAACTAAACGTGTGCCCTCTATCACTTTACTTAAAATGGTTCATCAAACCGATACAATCTACACCTAATCTGACAACTTGTGGAAGTAAGCCTCTCTCATCATCACTGGGTCATGTCATCACTTGGTGCAGTAAAATGGTCGGAGTGAGACCCCAAAATGAAGTGAAATCCCAATTGAGCAATTTAGTCAGAATATTCAGATTCCTGAACTTTACACAATTGGGGTCATTTCAGCTGTAATTTGTCTTTAAAAAGCACCGCGCCACACATGGACAGCATTGCAGAATGGCCACCCGTGAATATGTGCCGCCATTTGCAGAGAGGTAGTACGGGCTCGATTTTGCAATGCAGAGGTTGCCCTAAGCTGGTACAAAAGAAATGTACCTCGTTTTTCATGCCCAACCATCATAAAAACCTCAGAAGCAGACACTTCAGGAAATGAACGGTCTGTGTCAAAGTCGAGAGTGGGTGAGTGTTGCAGGCATTTTAAAGACAGCTGCAGGTGAAGGAGCCGCAGTGGCTCAATAGACTGAACCATAGGAACAGGAGGAGGCCATTCAGCCCCTCGAGCCCGTTCCGCCATTCAATTAGATCATGGCTGATCTTTACCTCAACTCCATTTACCCGCCTTTGATCTATATTCCTTGATCCCCATACCTAATAAAAATCTGTCCATCTCAATTTGGAAATTTCAAGTGAATCCCAACATCCACAGCCTTTGGGGGAGCAAGTTCCAGATTTCCATGACTCTCTGCGTGAAAAGTGCCTTCTGATTTCACTCCTCAACGGCCTAGCTCTAATTTTAAGGTTACGCCCTCTTGTTCTGGATTTCCCCACAAGAGGAAATAGTTTCTCTGTACCTACCCTGTCGAATCCTTTAATCATTTTAAACACCTCGATCCGCTCACCCCCCCGACAATGTTCCCTTTAAGCCGCGTGGCCTCGCAACACTCTGCCGCTCCCGCGCAGTCGGCTCAGGGGAAACGGCACAAGCGCGGTATTTTGAATCGGCCGCGAAGCCCCTTAAAGGGGCCGCGCACCCAAAAAAAATTAAAGGTAAAAATGATTCTGACAGGAGCTGGTGTAATGCTCAGTGTGAGAGCACTCCTCTGTTCGGCAGAACCAATTAGAAATCTGCTTGACTTTTGAATTTGTCTCTGAAAAGTGAAGCAAGGTCACGGTATGACAAAGCTATCGTAAATCGGCCAATTCAACATTCATCCGTCGGTGTCTGTAAAAAGGGTCGTGCTGCAATAGTAAATGTAAACCAACCTCGGGGGCAATGCAGCTCTGCAATGGGCACTGGCCGTGAGATACCCGCTTCAACAGTGGCACTGCTGGTGAAGCAGCTTCCTTGATGGGCAGCAGTGGAAAGCCTCTTTAAAGGGGACTCTGGCAGTCAGCTGCAGTCTTTAAATAGTGTAATGGTTGCCTGCCTCCCTCTTTAGAAACTGTAGCTCTGACGAAAATTCCAGTTGAAAGGTTTCCAGTTCCCTTAGTTTATTTAACACACTAGGTTTTTTTTTCATTTGTCCAACCTGGATTTTTTTCAACAAGTTCAGAACCACAAATAAGCTTTTTTTTTCACTTCACAAACAATCATGGCAGTGAAGGCCCTTGAGAGGGTGCAGAGGAGATTTACCAGAATGGTTCCGGGGATGGGGGATCTTAGCTACAAGGACAGGTTGGAGAAGCTGGATTTGTTTTCATTAGAGCAAAGGAGGTTGAGGGGTGATTTGATGGAGGTGTACAAGATCATGATGGGTTTGGATTGGCTAGACGGGGAAAGGCTGTTCCCACTAGTTGCTGGTACAAGGACTAGGGGACACAGATTTAAGGTTTTGGGCAAGAGATACAGGGGGGATGTGAGGAAAAACTTTTTTACGCAGCGAGTGGTGAGAACTTGGAACTCGCTGCCGACAGAAGTGGTGGAAGCGGAGACACTCAATGTTTTCTAGGGGAGACTGGATAGGCACTTGAGGGAAATAAACTTGCAGGGCTACGGGGATAGAGCGGGGGAATGGGACTGACTGGATTGCTCTACAGAGAGCTGGCACGGACTCGATGGGCCAAATGGCCCCCTTCTGTGCCGTTATGAATCTAAATATAAAATGGAAGAATATAAACGGAGCAGAATTTCCTGGAATAATCTTGTTATGATTCCCACAATAACTGTGAATTATTAACCATTTTGTCAGCAATATTTTCCAATTTGTGGCGGACTGATGTCTGTATAACTAATATTTAGGTATCTTGAGTCAAGCTCTCCCTACCGAGGGTGAACTTTCATCAGTCAACCAGACCTCTGTTTCGGTGACTTGGTGAATATGGTTTGTAGAAATGGAGAGAATCCGATTATTGCCAAGCTATTGGGTGAATCACAGCAATGTGAGTGAGACATGACCAGTGTGAAGATCTGCTAAAATGTTGAAAGTCTACCATTAACGCTGTGATTACTTAGTCAGTGAGGGGGAAATGGAAAGACGACACAAACTATGATCGATGTGTCACCTTGCTGCATTTTGAGCTTTCAGCAGTCAGAAAAGGCGATCATACTGTGCTTCGTCGAGACAGAATCACATTTTAATTACGCACACACTTTCAGTTTGTCTTGAGCCGATTGTTTTAGTGGTACCCTCCTTGTAGATTGGTTGGTAGCATATTCTATTTACAGCACGGGGGGAGAGGGGGTCCAGGCCATCGTGATCGCGGGCCGGCCGGGACCAGCACGGGGGGAGGTGGGGGTCGGGTGAGGATCGGGGGTCGGAGGAGCAGCACGGAGGAGAGGGCTGGAGGAGCTGGGGGGGGGGTGATGCCTGGGTGGGGGAGGCCTGTGGGGGAATTGGAAGCTGGGGGGGTGATCGGAGGTCTCGTGGGGGGGTCTCCGATTGCGGGTGATGGGTTAGGCAATGGTGCTGGATCCAGGAGGTTAGTGTAAAGGCATTTACCTCCAGGATCCAGCAGGCATAGAGCCATAGAATCATAGGGCTGGATTTTACTCACCGAGACACGTTGGGGGTGGGACTGCTGCCTTCCAGGTTCTAGTCCCGCCCCCAGTGACATCCGATGCCCAGACGCTATTTTCCCCTGATTGGCCTTGTTAAGCCCGCCCTGTGGGCTTGCCAGCCAATTAAGGGAAAGCCAGCGTCAGATGACATCAGTTGTTGATGCTTCATCTGCCGGTTTTCTTAAAGCACATGAAACATTTATTTTTGACAGATGATTTGACAGTGTTTGACAGCATTGAGGTGCTGTCAAACACTGACAATCACTGTACAAAGGTGAGCCCTTGAACCCAGGCTCTCCAGTGACTCTCTCCTTAGGATAAAACAGATGGCAGCTGCAAGTGAGGGTACAGAAGCCATCTGTCACTTCTCCCGATGAGATGAGGCTACACAAACACTTCACAGCTTGTCACCTGCAGAAACATCTAACCACATTAAAAATGAATTTCCCAACATCTCCTTACCTCTGATACTAACCAGTGTCCCATTGCATCCTTCACACCACTTCTGCAGCTGTCATCTATACACCAACATTACAACAGACCCACAGCACGCCTCACTTACCCTGGCGGGGTTCCCCGACGTCGGGAAGCCCGCAGCAGTAGTCGAAAAATTGGAAAAGCCTCTTAACTGCCTGTTAACTACCTGTTAACTACCTGTTAACAAGCAGTTAAGTGGCTATAATCCTCTTCCCACCGCTAGGAGTCTGGTCCCTGCACAGATTGGGGACCCGACTCCCGGGAAGATTGGTTGGAGGCGGGTTTGGGACCCGCTCCCATGTTTTGGGATTTTCCCAGCAGTCCCGCCTCCAAACCCGCCTCCTCAGGGCTGGTAAAATCCAACCCTTAGAGTCATATGGCTCAGAAGGTGGCCATTCGGCCCATCAAGTCCTCGTCTTCCATTAGCTGGTCGTGTTTCACGAGGCCTGCAGAAGCCGACCAGCTAAAGTTAAATTCAAAATGGAGGTTAAATCAGAGGCTTCCAGCCTCATTATAATATTTAAATAGACGACCCGCCTCCTGGCAGCGGATTGGCTGCCTGGCCCCGTCCCGGAAGTGGGCAGGTTGGAGGCGGGTTCAGGTCGGGATTCACGTTTTTAACACTTCTCCATGACCATTTTCTTACTTATATTAAATCCAATAAGCTCCTCCACTTGACATGTTTTTACGTTCTCTGGAACCGCTGCTATTTTGTCCTCTTCCTCCACTGTGAAAATGGATATAGCGTATTAATTTGACAAGTCTGCCATTTCCTTATCGTCCATTATGATATCACCTGCTAATGTCATTAACGGGCCCACATTCCACCTTAGCACTCTCTTTCTCTAAATATATTTACCTCGGGCAAGTCATTAAATGGGACCAGTAAGAGGGGGGGTAATCAGAAGGGGGGGGCGCGATCAGGAGTTGGGGTAGCTGTGGCTGGGAGTTGGGGTAACAGTGATCAGTGTCAGAGCTTGCCTCTCATAGTAGTGGCAGGAGACAAGCCTGCCTTGATAAGTAGAAATTGGTTGGGATCACTGAAGCTGGATTGGAATGAGATTTTTCGTGTGGAAACTAAATTTGCATCGAAAGATGATGTCATCAAGCAGTATCCGAAGGTGTTCAGTGAAACGGGCAGTCCGATCCAAGACTTCAAGGCGAGTGTCAGAGTGCAGAAGGACACAAGACCAGTTTACTGCAAGCCACGTCCCGTACCATACGCACTCAAAGAGAAAGTTGAGCAAGAACTCAAAAGACTAGAAACTGAGAACATTATCTCTAAGGTAGATCTGAGTAATTGGGCTACACCCATTGTTGTTGTACTTAAGTCAGATGGTAAGGTAAGGCTGTGTGGTGATTATAAGGTAACCGTAAACCAGGTTCTAGAGTGTAATCTACCCAATAAGTTGCCAAGTGTGGAAGATTTGTTCACAACGCTGACAGGTGGCCAGATCTTTTCGAAGTTAGATCTAACAAACACTTACCTACAACTTGAGTTAGATGAAGAGCCCAAGTCATGCTTGACTATAAATACTTACCGAGGCCTATATCAGTTCAATAGGCTACCATTTGGAGTGTCTTCTGCCCCAGACATATTCCAGGGGGTGATGAGCCAAATTTTGCAAGAGATTGAAGGGGTAGTGTGTTATTTGGATGACATACTCATTTCAGCACCAAACAGGCCATGATGAGGTGTTGAATGAAGTGCTCGAACGGCTAGAGAAGCACGGAGTACGAGTGACAGCTCACAAGTGTGAGTTGTTTCAAAACTCAGTGGAGTACTTAGGGCACAGAGTAGACAAAGATGGTTTACATCCAACCAAGGGAAAGCTGGATGCAATCAGAAATGCTCCCATTCCCAAGAATGTCTCTAAACTTCGATCATTTTTGGGTCTTTTGAATTATTACGGAAAGTTCCTCCCAAACTTGGCTACATTGTTACATCCACTGAATGAGCTGTTGAGAAAACAGGTCCCTTGGAAGTGGTCAAAATAATGCGACACAGCATTCAAAGAATGTAAAAGCCAGTTACTAGAGAGTACCATGTTAGTTCACTATGATGTATCTCAGGAGATTAAGTTAGCGTGTGACGCCTCTCCGTACGGAGTTGGGGCAGTGATCTCTCATGTACTAGATAGTGGGGAGGAGAGACCAATTGCTTTTGCTTCACTCACTCTCAGTGCCAGAGAGCAGAATTATGCGCAGATTGAAAGGGAAAGGGCTTTGATTTTGTCAGTGTATACATATGACATTGAGTACAGACGATCAGCTGATCACAGTAATGCTGATGCTATGTCCAGGTTACCATCCCCATCACAAGTTACACCCAATAAGGAAGAAGTGTTCTATTTCTCATACATTGATGAGCTGCCAGTCACAGCTGAAGAGATTGATAGGGCAACCAAACGTGACCCAATTATCTCGAAGGTGTATGATTACATAGCAATGGGTGGCCAATCCAGGTATCAGAGGAAGATATCCATCCATACTTCGTTCGTAGGAATGAATTGTCAGTGGATAAAGATTGTATCATGTGGGGAGCAAGAGTGGTTATCCCAAATAGGTTCAGGTCTAAATTGTTAGGGTTAGGGTTAGGGTTAGGGTTAGGGAATACTCCTCATACCACTACTGGTAGAAAAACAGGCAGAAAGAGAGTCACGATAAAGGTAGAGTTAGAGAGAGAAGTGTGACGTTGAACCAGAAGGTTAGAGTGAAGAACCATCACCATAAATGGTTAAAGTGGTTACCAGGAAGAGTAGTGAAGATATGTGGCCTTCGCACGTATTTGGTCACGATGTTTGATCATGAAAAGGTTAGGTTTGTTCACATTGATCATATCTTACCTACAGATGTGGAAGGAGTTGAAAGCTGGGATGATTCAATTTATTCTGATGAGTCAGACAGTCTTGTTACAAGTAGAGAACCAGTAGCAAATCCTACATCAGACGTACCAGAAACAAGCCCAAGACAAAGTCAGAATTTAAGTCTGAGCCCGAGTCAGGCAGACAAACAGTCTGAAAGTGTAGAGAGTCCAAATGTAGATCAAGGTCAGCCCTTGGAGGAAACATTCTCTGTAGGCTCAGCCTAGAATGAGTCAAAGTCCTACAACAAGATCTGAAAGTTCTGTTCAAGAAAGAAGGTATCCTCTTCAAAACAGAAAACCAGTGGTTAAGTTTAATCTGTAAATATGGAAAATAAGTTCATATCTTTTGTTTGTGTTACAGAATTCTATAGTAGAATTTGGAAACATAAAATGGGTTCCATTTGAGAAATGTATACCCAGAGTTGTGTACACCATGCAAATCATGCACAATGATTATTTGCTATGATTAACTTCTTCAATAAGGAGGGAGAAGTGTAATAGAGCCACCTGGTGGACTATGGATGTATATAATAATAAAGCCATATGCAGTACAGTTCTTACCTGTGTGTGTACATATGCTGTGTCCCAAGATATCACATAAGTTACTACTGTAAGATGGCTGAAACCATCAGCAATGAGGAAAGCATGTTGACAACCTAGTATTTTCTGGTAAACCTGAACATATTTCTATTAATAAAATCATTAAAAGTATGTATAATTTGTGACGCCACCTTTCCAAGGTGTCCTCACACCACTTCTTTAACACAGGAGATGCAGTACAACTGCAACCAACAAAAACTTGCATTTATACAACGCCTTTAACGTAGTAAAATGTCCCAAGACGCTTCACAGGACCGATTATCAAACAAAATTTGACACCGAGCCACATAAGGAGATATTAGGACAGGTGACCAAAAGCTTGGTGAAAGAGCTAGGTTTTGAGGAGCGTCTTAAAGGAGGAGAGAGAGGTGGAAAGGTTTGGGGAGGGAATTCCAGAGCTAGGGGGCCCAGGCAGCTGAAGGCACCAATGCAGAGTCAGCCTCTAACAGCTTAAAAGTTTATGAAGTGTGCAGCCAGTCTGCCCTTCAAATTCTAGCGCTAGTAAAGAGACAGCAGGATAGCAAGCTGTTTCCGAACATTAAAAATGTAAATGCTGGCAAGCACAGCTCTGCACATATGTTTAAATAGATCAACAGCAGCGCAGAGAAGGCGGTATAACTTGGTGCTAACAGCTCACAGCACTCTCCGAACTGCACCCGTGTAAAACCAGTAGATGCCGTTAATTGCACTCTTACTTACGTTGGTTGGATCTGTCCTTAATGATTGTCGCAATTTCTAGTCCACAAGCGATAAATCTTTATTACTATTTTAATCCCATTTGAAAAACGTGGCTTGCAGTTAAAACAGCAAAAAAATTAATGGGCAAAATTACTAACAGACCGAGATTAGTCCCATTATCACAGAGGACAATACGCCACAAGCGGCAATAATTTGGTCTTAAAGGCCCAAATCTTACAGCGCAATATTTTTTTTGTCCATTACAATTATGTGGTGAGTCGTTGAGATGCAGGAAGATCCTCAAAGTCCGCACGGAAAGTAAGGAATAGGTGTTTGAAAGCTTGAGAAATGTGAGCGAAATCTTCACTCACAAAAGGAAAGGGAAACCACGAAACCTTGGGCAAATCGTCCACGGGGAAGGAGAGTGGACAAGATGGACATGCTGGGAGATAAAATGAAAAGGCCAAATGCCAAGAGGAAGAGCAAGGGAAAGATGGCTGGACAATGAGGCACCGGGCAGGAATGCCAATCAGACAGCACATACCAAGCAACAGGCCTGTGTACATGGCTATCTAACCTCAGACATGAGGGTGACACTTGAAGCAAGTATATAAAACTGCCCTACTGACCTCCTTTGGACTGATTCTACAATGTGGCAACAGGAAGAGTTATTTCAAAATCTATCAGCTGTACGTTTTCAGCAGCCGAGGGGCTGAGGTAGGGCAGAGGCAGGCAAGGTAGTGATCGGCAGCCCTTGTGACAGAGAGTGTAAGCTTTTTATTTCAACTGGCATTAAATTGACAGCAAGACCAATTCTTTTGAAACAATTTGGAATAAGTTTATTAAACACACACACTCATGCAAGTTTATTAAACACACAAACTCATGCAAGTTTATTAAACACACAAACTCATGCAAGTTTATTAAACACACACACTCATGCAAGTTTATTAAACACACACACTCATGCACATCAAAACAATAGCCTACTGGTATTTATGGACTCTACTCGGTTACAACACGTAAGGTAATGGGTTAGATTTACACAGACTGGTACTTCTGAGTCAAGCAATGCATGCAGCCTTTTTCCTTGCTTCTTGGTCTGGTCTGTAGAGGGAGGGCTTCTTGTTCTTCCGCGTGGCCTTCCAGAGGAGAGAGAGAGAGAGCCTTTGGGTTCCTTGTTTTATATCTTTTTAAGTCCATTGTCTCTAGTCTAAATTGCTAAAACCCCAGGATTGGGTCTTAGATTCATGGCAGTTCTTGATTGGCTTTCTTTGAACATGTGTCTGTCTGCAGTGGCTGGGGCCATTTCTTGCTGAAGTTAATTGTTTGTTGACACCGTTTAGTGGCTCTTGAGTTTCGATGGTGAGTTTCGATGGTGTCTCTGTGGGGGGTTATCCTGTTATGCAGGTTTCCTTTGTTAAGTTTCGCGCCGTTGCCTTGCCCAGGGGAGATCCATACACATCAAATTTATCTTTATTACATACATCTTATATTAATAGTCTCGAGGCCATCACACATACAAAACATATCTTTTTATTCTTACAGATTCCCCGTCCTGAGGGGAAAATATCCTTATTGACCCCTCATTTGGTTTATAAGAACATAAGAAATAGGAGCAGGAGTAGACCAATCGGCCCCTCGAGCCTGCTCCGCCATTCAATGAGATCATGGCTGATCTGATCCAACCTCAACTCTAAAGAACACAAGAAGTAGGAGCAGGACCAGGCCACTCGGCCCCTGGGCCCGCTCCGCCACCCACAGGGCCTTGACCGATCCGAACTCAAACTCATGTCCAATTTCCAGCCCGCTCCCCGTAACCCCTGAGTCCCTTTACTTCTAGGAAACGGTCTATTTCTGTTTTAAATTTATTTAATGAAGTAGCTTCCACAGCTTCCTGGGGTAGCAAATTCCACAGACCCACTACCCTCTGAGTGAAAAAGTTTCTCCTCATCTCAGTTTTGAAAGAGGAGCCCCTTATTCTAAGATTATGTCCCCTAGTTCTAGTTTCACCCATCATTGGGAACATCCTCACCGCGTCCACCCGATCAAGCCCCTTCACAATCTTATATGTTTCAATAAGATCGCCTCTCATTCTTCTGAACTCCAATGAGTAGAGTCCCAATCTACTCAACCTCTCCTCGTATGTCCATCCCCTCATCCCCAGGATTAACCGAGTGAACCTTCTTTGTACTGCCTCGAGAGCAAGTATGTCTTTATCTCCTCAGGGCTCGCATATGGTGGTTCAGTTTTCTAAGGAATTTTCTCAGGTAGCAGATCATGATGATCCCCACCACTACAATTATGGCTTGTGCCAGTATCATAAGCATTGAGAGGGTTCTGAGCCAGGGGTGTTGTCCTACATTATGGGCTGGCTCCTAGGTTTTGTATAGCTCTGCTATTTATGGCATTGTTCTGTGTCATCTGTATCCGTATCATGGTCCTGTGGGACACAAGATCAGTGTAGTATTTACTCTTTGGCAGTTTTTAACTGGTTCATATGATACCATTTCTTGTACTTAACGCCCTTTTTCCCCAGTAACTGAATCAAATAAACCGCGGGGTTCAATCGGTCTACAATCGTATGCGGTCCCCACCACCTGGGCTCAAAGGCATGCTTCTTTTTCCCATAATTTGGAATCATTACGGTGTCCCCTACCTTATACTCAAAGGGACGTACTTTCTTGTCAATGTACCTTTTAAAATGTCTTTTTGACTTCCCCAATTTCGTGGCCACAAATCGATTCATCTGATCGGTGTGATCGACCACTTGTTCCAGCCACTTGGAACTACATGGTTCCATTGTCAAGGGGCTCATCCCCATTAGTGTTAGCTAGCCTGGCGTTCTCATGAGTCTCCCTGTCATGGCCTGATATGGGGAGACTCCTGTTGTTTTATGAGGTGTGGACCTCATTGCCATTAAGCACATTGGCAGCATGTTAGCCCATTGAATGGGGTGGTCCGCACACAATTTTTTTAACATTAACTTCAGGGTCCTGTTCCCTCTTTCGACCCCTCCGGACGACTGGAGGTGGTGAGCAATATGTAGTTTGTGTTTTATCCCCAACATTTCCTGCAGGTGGGTAAAAATCTTACCGGTAAAGTGCGAACCTTGATCGCTGTCCACTTGTACCGACTCCCCACCTACAAAACACATGATTTAATAGTGTTTTGGCTGCCGTGATCGCGGTGTTGGAGCGGCAGGGGAATGCATCGATCCATTTAGTGAACTGATCCACCACCACTAGGGCATGCCGAAAATTGCCTTGTGCCTGTGGAAGTGGCCAATGAAGTCTATCTGGAGGTGAGTCCATGGCCCTTGAGGTGGGGGCGCGCTTTGAAGCAAGGCTCGGTTAGTGCATGTGGGAGGATTGTGCTGCAGGCACGGTAGGCATCGTGCCACATATAGGTTGATTGTTTCCCTCATGGAAGGCCACCAAGCTGTGGATGCCACCTTATAGAAGGTCACCAGGGCTGAATAGTGCCCTGCCGTGGGGTGGGAGTGAAAGAGGGAGAGCAGTTCCTGACACACCTCTGGTGGAATACACACCACCGGGCAGGCGTATGGCTTTCTTTTGAACATCAGCAACTGCCCCGCTGAGTCAGGGGCAGTGGCTAGTATGGTATTGGGGGCCCAGGCTGTCGGTTGAGGAAGGGGTCTGCCTTCCTCGTGCCAGGCGCTTACAACGGCGTATGGCCAGTATTGCTGCTGCAGGGATTTTAAATCAAGGTGATCTGTTGGGGAGCCCTTGCTAACAGCATTGCAGGGCTCAACAATTATATCCTCTATCTCCCCATCAATTGCAGCGTCCTTGGCTGCTCTGTCTGCTCTGGAATTTCCCTCACTATCTGGACCCTCTTTACTGTGGGCTGCTACCTTTCCTATGAAGCAGGGCTGGGATCGCTGTTTACGGTATGACCAGAGCAGGCGTAACCAGGGCCCATGGACCAGGGCCTTACCATCTATTGTACGGTAGTCATTTTTATGGTATAGGGGTAAGGAGAGCATGGTGTTTATAGCATAGGCACTATCGGACCAAATATTCACGGGTCTATCTGAGGTTTCTTTCACGGCGGTTAGAAGTGCGGCAATATCTGCATCTTGTGAGGACTGTCGGTTGCATCATCGCTGGATGGTTCACTCTGGCAATACCACAGCATACCCGGTGTGGGGGGATCCCTCGATGTGATACGAGGACCCATTGATGTAGACATCTGGGGCTCCCTGTATGGGCTCTTTCTGCACAGGATGAGTCTCAAAGTTAATCAGGGGTAGCGGACATTCATGCGGTTCCCCCTCATAAACCAGAAATTGTGGCAGCAATGTGGTGGGTTTGGAAATGATACCAATGTCTCTTTCCATAAATTCCAATGTCCATTTGCTGAGGCGCTGCAAGGAAACTAGCGAATCTCCAGGTTTCACCAGTCGGTTCAGAGGCGTGTGAGCGCTGTGAAGGATGGTCACTTGTAGCCCAGAAATAAAGGTAAAATGATGTAGCGCCCAGAAGACGGCCAGCAGGTGGCGCTCGCACGCAGTATACGTCTTTTCTGCCCCCTGCAGGATTCGAGACGCACATGCAATGGGCTGCAGTCGATCAGCTCGCGTTCGGCACAGAACTGTGGCGAGGCTTTGTTCTGTGGCCCCGACCTCCAAATGGAAGGGCTGTGTGGGATCCGGAGGAATCAGACATGCGGCCTGTATCACTGCAGTTTTTAATTTGGCCACGGACTGGGTGTGAGCGTCAGTCCATGCCGGGCGTATGTCATCACCCTGCAGTTTTATCAAATCACACAGGGGCTTTGCGCACTCTGCAAAGCCTGGGATAAAGATCCTTTGGTAGCCCACCAAACCCAAGAATGATCGTAGGGCTGTTTTGGAAGTGGGTAATGGTAGTCGCTGTATTAGCTCCACCTTGTGGGAGTCGGGGGATGATCTCTCTGGAGAAATGGACACTCCTAGAAAGGTGACCCGTGCTTTTACCAACTGAGCCTTACGGGGATTCACCTTTAGTCCCGCCTGAGCCAACAATGTCAACAGTTCGTGCAAAAGGGACAGATGCTCCTCCATGTTATCGATTGCCAGCAGTAGATCGTCTACGTACTGTAGCAAGCAGGTAGGGCGGGAAAAGTCTTTTAAAACTGTAGCCATTCTTTAGTGGAAGATCGTGGGGGCATTGTGGAACCCCTGGGGCAGGCATGTCCAGGTGTAGCTCTGGTCCGCAACTGTGAACGCAAATTTGTACTGGTCCTCCCTTTTAACAGGGATACTCCAGAATCCATTGGGGATGTCGAGGGTCGAGAAGTACTTGGAACCAGCAGGAATTTGAGGTAATATGGTGGGAGCTTCTCTTACTACCGGTGAGCAGGCTGGCGTTACAGAATTTAACTTTCTGTAATCAATAGTCAGTCGCCAGCTGCTATCAGGCTTTTTAACCGGCCATGTGGGTGAATTGGTTGTGAAAGTGCCTGTCCTAACAACACCCTGCTCGACTAGGGATTTTATGGTGTCTCGGATGTAAGGGTGACTCTCCCTTGGGATGGGGTACTGTTTAGTGAATGAGTGGGGGGGTCCCTCAATAGACTCTTCGCCTGCCATTTTTCCACAATTGTGCTTCCACGTGGCAAACACCGCTAGGTACTCCTGAATTAGTTTTGCCACAGCTTCATTTTCGCTCCCTGGTGGGTCATACTCGGATGATTTTTAATAGCAAAAACAGAGTGAGCATCTGAAATTTCTATCACTCTTGCATTATTTCTCAATCCCATCCAAACACAGTCCGGATTGTAATCTATTACCGCGCCATACTGATCCAACACATCAGTCCCTAAAATTCCCCTTCCGTCGGGGGTGGTCATCAGCATCGGCGCTGGGACCTTACAGGTGAGGCCTCCCAACTGAAGTTCAGAGGCCTTCCCTGTATACGCGTTGGTTGTATCACCATTAAACCCTTTAAGGGCCATACAACCCTTGCCCACCGCTGCATGGCGTTCAGGGTATGGGGTGTGGATGATGGTAACGGCTGAGCCAGTGTCTATAAGAATAATCTGCTGCCGGCCCCCTTTTAAGACAACAAGGACTACTGGTCTCCCGCTACCATCACGTCGGAACCCCACTTCCGACCAATCTTTGGGGGCCAAACCCCGTTATAGGGTGGATCCTTGGAGGGGTCCCTCCAATGGGTGTACACTGACGATAGGATTTTGTATCCCAATGGGTGTGCATTGGCGATTGCGTGCACCGGTAAATGATTTTGTATCTCCCCCGTGACAATTTGGGCTTTCATGAGGGTTATCAACTGGTCCAATCGTTGATCCGTCCCAGAGGACTGGGATTCATCCTTTTTTAGAAGCGTAACTAACTGAGCCAATTGTTGTTCCATCCCAGAGGGTTTGGGTTCATCCCTCGGGAGGTATCTATGCGTTGCATCGTGGTCCGGTGCCTGTCTGGGTCTCCTGCAGTGTTTTGCTAGGTGATCATCCTTCTTACAATTAAAGCACTGTCCCCTAAAGGGGTAGTACCTAGATCCCTCCACCGCTGACACTGCTTTCTTTGCGGTGGGTGGTGACTTCACCTTTAACTGGTCTTTTACCATCTCCCAGGCTCTTTGAACGTTAGTCTCTATAGCTGTCCACTGATCGGTGGGCCTCACGGCTATGCCCAGGGTGGTTTTAACTAAAGAGTGGAGTTGGGTCAGGAACATCATTTTGAATTGTTCCTGATTCTTTCCTGCTGCAGTATTTGCGGGTGCCTGGTTCTGGGGACGTTCATAGATATCGTACAGGCGATTACTGAAGGCTCTAAGGGTCTCATCTGGGCGCTGTTTGGTCTGACTAAGCAGAGCCACTAAGTTTAAGTTTTGGATCCCTAAATGGTTTAGGATCTCGGTCACGACAGCATCGGTCGCTGTGCCACACTGGAGGATCGCGTCTGGCAGATTATTCTTCAAAGAAGTGGAACAGGCCAAGAGGAGGACTCGTGTTAAGTCTCCCTCTTCTAATTCGGGGTGACCCCTCCTGAAATCTGCCCACCTCCTATTAACTACCAGTGGGTCGTCCCCATCATTAATGGGCCCCAACTCGTGGCTACACACCGTGGCGTCGGCACCAGATATGGACCGTGAGTCGGTATGGTTACTAGTGATGTGACCATGCACATTACGCCGTAAAGAGGTGGTCACTACTGCTACGGTTGGCCCTTGTGTTTCCAAGGTATCCCATCCTTCACCGCCCTCCTGGGGATTATACTGACTGCCTTCCTCTTCCCAATCTGTCTCCCCCTCGTCCCCTACTGTTGTCTCTGTTATGGCTCCCCGTGTTACTGCGGCTACTAGAGCCTGTTGCTGCCCTAATTTACTCTTTAGCCGCACTATTTTGAGGTGGCACCGGGAGTGGTCTGCCTCCCTATGTGGCTTTTTAATTGCTTCCCTTAATGCCCCCCTAACGTCTTCTACTTCCTGCCGGAGCCCCAGGTTTTCCAATTTATATTTCTTGAGCTCTAATCTGGTTTCATTTGCTGCTGCGACTGCTGCTCCTGCATTTAAATTTGAGAGGCTTTGTTGCTGTAGCAATGAAACTGCCTGCTTGGCTCCTCTTTCTAGTTGCCTGATACTGTGGCCTAATTGATCGATTTCTTGTCTCAAATGCTGGATTTCTCCCTCCTTTAACTGCCTAACAAGCTGGATGCCTTCTTCTTTCTGTTCTTTCATACTTTGAATCTCTTTTTCTTTGAGTTGAATCTCTTTAACTTTTAGTTCTTTTAAATCTTGTATCTCTCCCTTTAAATCTCGAATCTCTTTTGCATCCTGCCTCATTAATTCCTCATCTCTCCGAGCACAGTAATGTGCCCCGAATGCCAAGAGACCGTTTGCCTGTTTGGGCCTTAGCTTTCCCTCATCTACCCTCTCCTGGATAAATGCCACGAGCTCCCCAAAGGATGCATGTTGGCCCTTACAGATGCATCGTGCCCATAACTCTTGTATGTCCTTTATGGACACCTTTTCGTACATTTTTTCATGGTAGGCTACAGCTACATCTTTTGCTGGCTTTTTGTTTGCCCCCGATCCCTTCATCCTGTGTCTTTTGAATTTACTTTTAAACTTCGCACCACAGGTTAGAATCGCAACTCCCGAAATTTCCAATTGTTTAAAAGAATTATCTAAAGCTGTCTCGCCAGATCCTGGACGAGTCCCCAGTTTTGTAAGCTTTTTATTTCGACTGGCATTAAATTGACAGCAAGACCAATTCTTTTGAAACCATTTGGAATAAGTTTATTAAACACACACACTCATGCACATCAAAACAATAGCCTACTGGTATTTATGGACTCTACTCGATTACAACACGTAAGGTAATGGGTTAGATTTACACAGACTGGTACTTCCCTGAGTCAAGCAATGCACTCGGCCTTTTTCCTTGCTTCTTGGTCTGGTCTGTAGAGGGAGGGCTTCTTGTTCTTCCGCATGGTCATCCAGAGGAAGGAGGGAGGGAGGGGGAGAGAGGGAGGGAGAGGGGGGGGTGAGAGGAGGGTGAGAGGAGGAGGAGGGAGGGAGGGAGGGAGAGAGAGAGAGAGAGAGACTTTGGTCTTAGATTCATGGCAGTTCTTGATTGGCTTTCTTTGAACATGTGTCTGTCTGCAGTGGCTGGGGCCATTTCTTGCTTAAGTTAATTGTTTGTTGACACCTTTTAGTGGCTCTTGAGTTTCGATGGTGAGTTTCGATGGTGTCTCTGTGGGGGGTTATCCTGTTATGCAGGTTTCCTTTGTTAAGTTTCGCGCCGTTGCCTTGCCCAGGGGAGATCCATACACATCAAATTTATCTTTATTACATACATCTTATATTAATAGTCTCGAATCCATCACACATACAAAACATATCTTTTTATTCTTACAAGAGGATTCAGGATTGGAAGGTGGGCTCGGAGTCCAATCGGACTTTGAGGTTGTGAGCAGTCTGGTTCAACCTGAGGCACTGACCGAGGAGCGGGAATGAAATGGATGGCCAGGGTACAGAGTTTGTTGTGGGGGCTTCAGGCTTCCCAATGTGTAACTGGAGGTAATTGTGGCTCATCAGGACTGGATGTCGGACAAGCAGTCTGACAACACAGAGGCAGCGGAGGAGTCGAGAGATGTGGTGGAGAGACCGAGCTGGTTGTCGTCAGTACGCATGTGGAAGCCGACCCTATGATGTACAAAGGACCCCGATTGCCATTTTAGGACAGAACTGGCCGGAGTTTGCGCCGTGCATTTTGTGACCAAGTTTCACTGCTGATGCTGCCAAAGAAGCCCCAAAAAGGTAAGTTTTAGATAAACTTTGCCAGGCCAGCAGGAGCAGCAGCACTCCTCTGGGCTGTACAAAAATAATCTGGGCCACTACCACCTCGGGCTCCGCCCCCCCCCCCCCCCCCCCCCCGCTGCCCGCCCACTGGGAACGCAGCCCCCTGCCCGCCCCCCCACAACAGACTTACCTTGCTGGCCTCCAAGGTATCCAATATTGGACCGGCCTGACTCAGGCAACTCATTTAAATAAGGCCCAGGCCTAAAAATGGCTCCGGCCCCTTGGCTGCCGGAACAGGTGCTATGTCGCTGCACTTGGCTTCCAAAAGTTACAATCGACTATTTTAAATGGGGGGTGTGGGGGGTGGGCAGGGGATTTGGGGACTGTACATTTTCTTGGCAAAAAAAATTGGCACTTCACATCCTGACGTCTTCGTCACTCACTGATATTCTGAGCAGACCCCAGCTGAGGGCCAGCAGTAGAATGGCCGAGCCTCTGCAATGGCCTTTGGGGTGATTGTCCTCCGAGTTCGTTCTGCTCCGCCACCGTAACTTCGCCGCACGTAATCACGGTTTCCACCAAAGTTACGGTGACAGAGTGAGAGAAAGCCTGAGGAAATTCAGCCTCTCGCTCTGCCCCCCACAACTCCCCTGCCATTGTCTTCACTCTCTGGGCATCCTCTGATGCAGAGGGACTATTACATGCGCAGAGGTTGACTAATTACATAAAAAGTAGTGAATTAACCATACTGCAAGGGTCTGGGGAACCTCTCAGTGTTTATTGTCCAAATAATGATCGTCTAGCGATAGGACATGTACCTGAATGCCCTGCTGTGACTTGATGAGCTATCAGTGGGGCCTGCCCTACGCACAGCTTTACAATTCACTGGAATGATACCGGGGGTAAAAGGGGTTCAATTATGAGGACAGGTTGCATAGATTAGGCTTGTATTCCCTTGAGTATAGAAGATTAAGGGATGATCTAATCGAGGCTTTTAAGATGATTAAAGGAGTTGATAGGGTCGATAGAGAGAAACTATTTCCTCTGGTGGGGGGAGTCCAGAACAAGGGGGCAGAACCTTAAAATTAGATCCAGGTCATTTCAGGGGTGATGTCAGGAAGCACTTCTTCACACAAAGGCTAGTGGAAATCTGGAACTCTCTCCCCAAAAATGCTGTTGAGGCTGGGGGTCAATTGAAAATTTCAAAAGTGAGATTGATAAGTTTTTGCTAGGCAAGGGTATTAAAGGTTACGGAACCAAAGCTTGTAGATGGAGTTAAGATACAGATCAGCCATGATCTAATTGAATGGCTGAACAGGTTCGAGGAGTCGAGGGGCTGAATGGCCTACCCATGTTTCTATGTTCCTGTATCTGATTCTGGTGCTAAAGTTCCATCAGATGCACCAGGAATGTCCTGCCTTTGTTGGTCTGAGGATTGTACTGCTTTCAGGAACATTACCTGTTACTCATGCACAACCTTGGCATTGAATTCCCAGACAGATGGCTGCATGCGAGGCCCAAGAAGAGGCAATTTCATGTAGTTATTGGGGCAGCACATTTATTTTGGCATTCTTAGAGTAATTTCTAAGCCATTGAAGTAGAATACACAATGGGATGGAAAATAATCGCCAAGTGACACTGAGCGCATTACTCTGATTTATGATGGTTTGATTCTGTCGCTTCTCCTTGTTTATACTGCTTGCTGTCTAATAAATAAAAACTGAGAGCAAGATGCCTATTTTTTTCCTCCCTCTGGTATTCCTGGGTGATGCGTCCAAAAGGATAGGAAGGAGAATTCTCCCATACATCAAGGTATACCATTGTTAACTAGCTTTTAAGGATTCTCTTCACCCTCTCTGTGGAGAAGTGCCCACCACTCACTGGTTGGATCTTGACTTTGTGCGATGGTGTCAAACAGGTGATAGCGAATCGGCAGCTTGCATTTATATAACACCTTTAACATAGTAAAACGTCCCAAGGCGCTTCACAGGAGCGATTATCAAAGAAAATTTGATACCAGGCCACACAAGGAGATATTAGGACAGGTTACCAAAAGCTTGGTCAAAGAGGTAGATTTAAGGAGTGTCTTAAAGGAGGGGAGAGAGATAGTGAGGCAGAGGGGTTTAGGCAGGGAATTCCAGAGCTTAGGGCCCAGGCAGCTGAAGGCACGGCCGCCAATGGTGGAGCGATTAAAATCAGGGCTGCTCAAGAGGCCAGAATTGGAGGAGCGCAGATATCTCGGAGGGTTGTAAGGCTGGAGGAGATTACAGAGATAGAGCGGGGGGCGAGGCCATGGAGGGATTTGAAAACAAGGATGAGAATTTTTCAATCAGGGAACACAGTGGTGTAGGAGACTGTGGAAACAAATCTACATCCCATCAGAGCATGTTACTATAGGTTGGAGCTTATGTGTGCCGGGGTACAGGACTGTAATGCAAGCAAAAGCACTGAGCATGTTTAAGATGAATGGATTTGTCCAAATTGTTTTGCATGTGTTTACTGTTTTTGATGGATCACTGTACCTTGACAAGGGTGACAATGCAGCCTCAGTCTGAAAGGAAATTTTGCCTTTACGCAGCATCTTATGTTGTCCTTTTCTTGGAATTACTGTTACGTGGGCAAATGAGGCAACCATCTGCATCAGCAACATCCCACAAGCAGACAAGAGATAAATGTTGGCCAGGAAACCAGGAAAAGTGTGCTCTTCTTCAAATAGTGCGTGTTTGGGCATTTGATCCTTGGTTTAATATCTCAATCTCTGACAATGTCACTGTCCCTCACTGCCACATTAGAATGTCTGCCTAGATTATCAGCTCAACCTTCTGAGAGAGAAAGAGAGACAAATGGAAGAAAAAATTGGAGAACGGAGATTCTATTATGTCTGGTACAATTCTTCTGAATCTTCTGTCTTGTTTTAAATAGTAGAGTGAAAATAAGAGGAATTACTTGTCTTTTTCTTCAAATTCTACTTTCCATTCCTCAGAGGGTAGAAGTCCCATTACTTCATACTGTTGTGATGCAGTTTTTCACAAATATCCACTGGGGCCCCATAACTTCAGCGGAGGCACCGTTGACCTTTGTGCTACTTTCACACTGTCATAAAGGAAGCTTGAACAGAGACCACGAGCTCTGTCCACTGCTTGCTCCTTCAGTTACGTGGATAGACTGGAGAAGCTGGGGTTGTTCTCCTTAGAGCAGAGAAGATTGAGAGGAGATTTGATAGAGGTGTTCAAAATCATGAGGGGTCTGGACAGAGTGGATAGAGAGAAACTGTTCCCATTGATGGAAGGGTTGAGAACCAGAGGACACAGATTTAAGGTGATTGGCAGAAGAACCAAAGGCGACATGAGGAAAAACTTTTTTATGCAGCGAGTGGTTAGGATCTGGAATGCACTGCCTGAAAGGGTGGTGGAGGCAGACTCAACTGTGGCTTTCAAAAGGGAATTGGATAAGTACCTGAAGGAAAATAATTTGCAGGGCTATGGGGAAAGGGCGGGGGAGTGGGACTAGCTGAAGGGCTCTTGCAGAGAGCCGGCACGGGCTCGGTGAGCCAAATGGCCTCCTTCTGTGCTGTAACCATTCTATGATTCTATGATTCCTGCTTACCTTCCTACTCCTGGTCCAACTGAGGCCCATTGGATGCCAGAAACCCACAAGTCCTATAGCTAAGAGAGAAAATGAGGCTTGACACATTCACCAAAGGCATTTTACGAGATCCATGAAAATCTGAGTCTTTGACGCCAACAGGTTTCGGCGGGGGGAGGGGATTAGGTCGTTTATATAACAGCTGACAACGCTCCTTCAATGAGAACGCTTTACTTTGTTTCAAGCCAGTGAGATTAAATGCCGAATGCCTCATGAAACTTATCAAGATACAATTGATTATGAGCCAACAGAGCATTTCTGACCACAGCACTTGTGCAAACATTTCATTTTACACGTTAAACCAGAGAAAGAAAATGAAGAAACAACACCAGAAAATGCTGGAAAAACTCAGCAGGCCAGGCAACATCCGTGGAGAGAGAAACAGAGTTAACGTTTCAGGTCGAAGACCTTTCGTCAGAACTGAGAAAAAAGCAGGAAATGAAACAGATAAAAAAGCAAGGGGGAGGCTGGGGGGGAGGAATAAAAGCACAAAAGGGGTGGTCTATGGTAAGTAGAGACATTAAGAGATGCTCAAGGCAAGACGAGATGGTAATAGGACAGGTTAAGAAACAAAAGGTGGCTCAGAAGTGTGAAGTGTGAAATGCTGGCAGAATGAAAGACAGCTGCTGTGGGGGAGAGAGAGAAAAAAAAGGGAAAAGGCACAAACCAAAAGGGTGGATAAAATATATATATAATATATGTGGTAGGGGCCGAGGATTTCACACTTCACACTTCACACTTCTGAGCCATCTTTTGTTTCTTAACCTGTCCTATTACCATCTCGTCTTGCCTTGAGCATCTCTTAATGTCTCTACTTACCATAGACCTCCCCTTTTGTGCTTTTATTCCTCCCCCCAGCCTCCCACTTGCTTTTTTATCTGTTTCATTTCCTGCTTTTTTCTCAGTTCTGACAAAGGGTCTTCGACCTGAAACGTTAACTCTGTTTCTCTCTCCACGGATGTTGCCTGGCCTGCTGAGTTTTTCCAGCGTTTTCTGTTGTTGTTTCAATTTCCCAGCATCCGCAGTATTTTGTTATCGTAAAGAAAACGAAGAACCTGGTCAGTAAATTGCTGCAGAAAAATTACGGCATGATTTGTCTATGCTGCAGAACTGGAGGAAAATGGATCACTACATCAAAGCCAGCGTGACAACCAATGGGCAAAGATAAAACAGATCACGTGTTCCGTAGATGAAAGCCATTTAAGGTAACCTTGAAGAAATGAGAATATTAAAGCACAATAAAGCCCAGAAAGGACCAATGTTTACCTAATATGAAATGACTGCTTTGAAGGAAGAACGACAATGAAGTATTGCAGATTGATTGTAAACCACACATTAATCGTGCTTGCAATAACTTTCTTGTCAGTCTTTGATGCATTGCTGTTTTCCTTTTCTTCGCAGGGAAATTTTACAGGTCATAAACTGTGGCTCCTTCGGACTTGTGAAATAATGACTATGACCGGAAATTTAATCTGGAGGTGGGTCAGGAGCAGGGGCGGGGTGGGGGGGGGGGGGCGGTGGGGGGGTGGGGGGGGCTAGAAAGCAGTCGCAGGCCCAGCCAAATTTAACGGCAGGGCCTGACTAGCATTTCAAAGCTCTGTTTCCCACCTGGAGCCAGACAGATGGAGAAGCTGGCTGGCTGCGGGCAGGTAGGCCTGCGGAACTAGGCCGCAGAGAGGAGGGAGGGAGGGAGGGAGGGATCGGGTGGGGGGTGTTTGGGGGTCAGAGGAACTTCGGTGGGGGGGTAGGGGTGGTCATGACTCAGGGGCCAAAGGAGCATCGGAAGTGGACGGGTTGGAGGCGGGTTGGGGTCGAGATTCTGTTTTTTAACACTTTAACATCCCACCCGACTCCAACTCACCCAATTTTGGGGGTTAAAATTCCCCCCTATGTCTTGGAAAATCAAATATTTTACCATCACATTTTTATCTTTACACTTTCTGTTGACTGTCATGTGAAATATTGCACTTCACCAAAGCTTGATAACGCAGGGATGTGTTAAGACTATTTCTTGGATGGGCTAACAGTGAATAATTATGAATTTTATTTTGTTCTCAGGACCTGGGCAACAGTGGCATGGCCACATTTGTTCTCCATACTTAGTTGCCCTGAGAAGGTGGTGATGGGCCTTCTCCTAAAACTGTTGCAGTCCTCGTACTGACAATGCTCCCGCAATGGTGTTAGGTTGGGAATTCCAGGATTTTGACCCAGCGATGACAGAGGAATTGTGTTATATGTGACTTGGAATGGAACTTGGAGGTGATGGTGTTCCCATGACGTTGCTGCTCTTGTACTTCTCAGTAGTGGCGGTCACAGGTGAACAGGTGCTGTCAAAGTAGCCTTTGCTGAGTTGCTGCAGTGCAAGCTGTAGATTTCACTTACTGCAGCCACGGAGCACCGGTGGTGGGCAGGGGTGGAGAGTCCACAATCAGGAATGCAAATCAAGCAAACTGCTCTGTCCTAGGTGGTGTCGAGCTTCTTGCACGTTGTTGTGGCAGCACCGATCCCAGTGAGTAATGAATATGCTATCACACTCCTGAGTGAGTGTTGTAGATGGTGGAGAGGCTTTGAATGGTCATGGGATGAATCACTCAGTACCCAGCCACAGTACCCAGCCACCTCTGTAGCCACAGCGTCGGTATGGCAGGTCCAGTTAAGCTTCTAGTCAATAATGTCCCTCAAACTGTTGATGGTAGGGGATTCCGCAATGGTGGTGCCATTGAAAGTCAAGAGACAGATAGCAGGGCTTTCTCTTGTTCGAGATGGTCATTATGGGATACTTATGTGGCGTGTATGTTACTTACTATTTGTCAGCCCAAACCGGGACGTTATCCAGGTCCTGCTATTAGGCTGGCACGGAGGGGCTCATTATCAAATGAGTTGTGAATGGAGCTGAACACTATGGACTCATCAGAAAACAGCCCCACTTACGATAGAAGAAAGATCATTGCTGAAGCAGCTGAAGAGGATTTGAACAAAGACACTTGTCCTGGGGCTGCAATGATTGGCCTTCAACAATCACAACTATCTTCCTTTGCATCAGGTATGACAGTAGGCATTGGACCCTTGTCCCTCTGACCCCTAATGACCACAGTTTTGCTGGGGCTCCTTGGCTCAAAACTCTGTCAAACACTACCGTGATGTCGAGGGAAGCTACTCTCCGCTCTCGGAGTATATTGCACAGAAGTGGACTATACGGCAATGCTTGATTATCTGTTAGCTATCATAATTAGTCTGGATGAAGACTCTGGTATTGCTAGAGTGACAATTCAATAAGATTCACCGACTTTGAGATGCTGATAATTGAGGATCTTCTTCATCAAAAATGATAAGATTGGAAGTTTTATTTTTCTTGACTAATAGAATACCGGCCAATTAATGGGATCCATGTTATTGGATCATTTGTTTCAAAGGGAGTTTGTCAATCAGACATTAATTTATTCCACATACATACCTGTGAGGAACAATTGGAAAAAATAATATTTTTCTTTCCATTGAGTGTCCCTGTCAAGACCTTTTACAATTAACATCCTGGGGGTCACCATTGACCAGAAACTTAATTGGACCAGCCACATAATTACTGTGGCTACAAGAACAGGTCAGAGGCTAGGTATTCTGTGGCGAGTGCCTCACCTCCTGACTCCCCAAAGTCTTTCCACCATCTACAAGGCACAAGTCAGGAGTGTGATGGAATACTCTCCACTTGCTTGGATGAGTGCAGCTCCAACAACACTCAAGAAGCTTGCTACCATCCAGGACAAAGCAGCCCACTTGATTGGCACCCACTCCATCACCTTAAACATTCACTCCCTCCACCACCGGCGTACCATGGCTGCAGTATGTACCATCTACAAGATGCACTGCAACAACTTGCTAAGGCTTCTTTGGCAACACCTCCCAAACCCACGACCTCTACCACCTAGAAGGACAAGGGCAGCAGATGCATGGGAACACCACCGCCTCCAAGTTCCCCTCCAAGTCACACACCATCCTGACTTAGAAGTATATCGACGGTTCCTTCATAGTCACTGGGTCAAAACCCTGGAACTCCCTCCCTAACAGCACTGTGGAAGTACCTTCACCACACGGACTGCAGCGGTTCAAGAAGGCGGCTCACCACCACCTTCTCAAGGGCAACTAGGGATGGGCAATAAATGCTGGCCTTGCCAGCAACGCCCACATCCCAGGAACTAATAAAAAAAATATATTTCTACGATTAACGTACCTGTCAGACTGGACGATTGTGCACATCCCCACATTTCCCTCAGAAGAATTTCTTCCAGCTTCACATATGTCGACAGCTCTTCCATGCTGTAGTGGCTTTGCAGAGATACCATTGTCATGTCCAGCAGAGTTTAATGCTTCAATATTCATATGGTCTGGAAAATTCAAAAATTGTATTGCAGCCTGAATGCTCGGTTAGCGATATCTCAGAGATGTCACTGTTAAAACAAAGAACTCGGCTAAGGGAAAACACCTCTTGAAATACCCTTTTAAATTCTCAAATGCTATATCCCACCTAAGGTGCTCTTGATTGCCTCAACATCTGCCAACACTTGTTTGTTCTGCTTGGACAGATTGATTTCAGATTCTCCAGCAATGAGATGTATGGGGAGGGAGCTTTTCAATCCAAGATTCAGTTTGGGCTCCATAATTCCCAAAATGAACAGGCATGGTCAGTTTGCACATTCGAAACTGCTGGCTTTTGCACCTCTCTTCTGCACATCAGGGAGGGCTAACAAGGCAAGGGAATAAATGGTAGGATACTGAGAAGTGTAGAGGAACAGAGGGACCTTGGAGTGCATGTCCACAGATCCCTGAAGGTAGCAGGACAGGTAGATAAGGTGGTTAAGAAGGCATACGGGATACTTTCCTTCATTAGCCGAGGCACAGAATATAAGAGCAGAGAGAGGTTATGCTTGAACTGTATAAAACAATAGTTAGGCCACAGCTAGAATACTGCGTTCAGTTTTGGTCACCACACTACAGGAAGGATGTGATTGCAGTAGAGGGGGTGCAGAGGAGATTTACGAGGATGTTGCCAGGACTGGAGAATTTTAGCGATTAGGAAAGATTGGATAGGCTGGGGTTGTTTTCTTTGGAACAGAGGAGGTTGAGGGGAGATTTAATTGAGGTGTATAAAATTATGAGGGGCCTAGATAGAGTGGATAGGAAGGACCTATTTCCCTCAGCAGTGATGTCAATAACCAGGGGACATAGATTTAAAATAATTGGTAGAAGGTTTAGAGGGGAGTTGAGGAGAATGTTTTCACCCAGAGGGTGGTCGGGGTCTGGAACTCACTGCCTGAAAGGGTGGTCGAGGCAGAAACCCTCATCGCATTTAAAAAGTACTTGGATATGCACTTGAAGTGTTGTAACCTACAGGGCTACGGACCAAGAGCTGGAAAGTGAGATTAGGACGGATCGCTCTTTTTCAGCCGGCACAGACACAATGGGCCGAATGGCCTCCTGTGCTGTAAATTTTCATGATTCTATGACTCTATCAGATAATACTTCTGTATTCAATTTAGGAACTTTTCTAGCATTGCACCACATCAGAGGGCTGCAGTCGGTCCCAGCGGCCTTAGACAGGCTATCTTGTTTGATAGCGTTTGCACAGTTGTGCTCAACTCTGTTTGCAGAATGATTACTCTTTATTCACCAGACTGACATTGTCCTGAGCTGCTGCTGCTTGTTCAATTGCCGTGCTGCCACAAGATTTTCACAATGCACCAACAAACGGCCAATGGGTGGGCCTGTAAAATGAAAGAAAAAGAACTTGCATTTATATAGCGCCTTTCACGACCTCAGGATGACCCACAGCCAATGAGCTTATCAAAGTCTAGACACTGATGTAATGTACGAAACGTGCAGGCAATTTATGCGCAGCCAGCTCCCACAAACAGCAATGAGTTGAATGATCAGATAATCTGTTTTTTTAGTGATGTTGGTTGAGGGATAAATATTGGCCAAATTGAAATGGTCGCTTCAGGTGTAAATTGTGTTTGCAATAGCTGCTTTGGTCGTCTCTGAATCGGTACGAACGCAGCCCATCACTTTGTTATTTACAACTAGAGTTTTATTGGAGGATGCCAAATAACTCAGGACAATCACTTCCTGTTCACAACCTTTCTTTTGCATTTTCTTTTTCATTTTATTTGGTTCCCTTCGTATCCTGGGTTTCTGTATTTTAGATTACTCTTACACGAGTTCTCGGCTCACAGCCTCAGAAGTACCTACGCTCACAGGTGCGATGGATGGAAAATGGTGAACACCTGCAGCATGTGAGACCACACTTGTGGCAAGCAGCTCACGGCATTTTGCTCATTATAGTAACCAGCTCCTTGAAAGGAAAATGGTAAATGGATTAAGCTGGAGTGTTGGGTCCAATTCTGGCCACCGCACTTTAAGAAGGACGTGAAGGCCTTAGACAGGGTGCAGAAGAGATTTACAAGAATGGTTCCAGGGATGAGGAACTTCAGTTACGTGGATAGAATGGAGGAGCTGGGGTTGCTCTCCTTAGAGCAGAGAAGGCTAAGAGGAGATTTGATAGAGGTGTTTAAAATCATGAAGGGTTTCGATAGAGTAGATAGAGAGAAACTGTTTCCAATGGTTGAAGGGTCGGTAACCAGAGGGCACAGATTTAAGGTGATTAGCAAAAGAACCAGAGGCGACATGAGGGATAACTGTTTTACGCAACTTGGTTAGGATTTGGAATGCGCTGCCTGATAGGGTGGTGGATACAGATTCAATCGTAGCCTTCAAAAGGGAATTGGAGAAATACTTGAAGGAGAAAAAATTGCAGGGATATGGGGAAAGAGCGGGGGAGCGGGACTAACGGGATTGCTCTTCGAAAGACTCGATGGGCCGAATGGCCTCCTTCTGTGCTGTACTATTCTATGATTCTGTGAAGTGGCTGCAATCCACGTGCCTATATAACCGTAGGAGCTAAACTGGGCGAACCTATCTATGTCTGAAGATTGCAACCTGCTCGCTTGCTGAATTTGTTGATTATTTTTTCATAGTTTTCTGCCGTGGAAATGAATTGGGTTCCATTTGTTTCCGTTAATACCTGGTAAGTTAAATACTCCCACAGCAGTTGCCAGGGTTTCCTGGATCTGAATAACTATCAGCCATATTCAGAAGCAGCTGCCAATCGTATGCATAACTCAATAAATCATACAGAATATATTTCTTTCAATGTGGCCTCTCTCCTCTTTCTGTTAGAAAACAAGAGCTGACTGTCCTTGCAATATTTGTGCTGTTATGTTGGGACATGGATTCTAACCGCAGGTGTTTTTTTTTAAACCTATGTCTAGCGACGGAAGAAAGGTTCCTCATCCTAACTAAAATAAGATGAAAATACATTATTTTTGTCACACATTTTATGTTAGCAAAGGTTATCACAAACTAGTTTCTTTTGCACATGTCAGCATCTCTGTGACGTATTCGGTCATTTCCTACGAGTTCCACAGGTTTGTTTTGAGTCATCCAAGAAGTGACATTTTTGTTATTTTAAAATTCTCATCCTTGTTTTCAAATCCCTCCATGGCCTCGCCCCCTCCCTATCTCTGTAACCTCCTCCAACCCCACACCCCTCCGAGATATCTGCGCTCCTCCAATTCTGGCCTCTTGAGCATCCCTGATTTTAATCGCTCCACCATTGGCGGCCGTGCCTTCAGCTGCCTGGGCCCTATGCTCTGGAATTCCCTCCCTAAACCGCTCCACCTCTCCGCCTCTCTCTCCTCTCTTTCCTCCTTTACGACGCTCCTTAAAATCTAACTCTTTGACCAACCTTTGGATGAGCTGCCCTAATATCTCCTTCTATGGCTCGCAGTTAAACTCTGTTTGATAATCGCTCCTGTGAAGCGCCTTAGGAGATTTTACTATGTTAAAGGCGCTATATAAATACAAGTTGTTGTTGTTGTTTTTACACTGCCTCTACTTTTTGAGGTCAGTGCAATCTTTTTCTCAAATATTTAACAAACTGCAGATTTCCTTCATTATACTCTTGGCCCTGAAAGGACATGTCCTGTCACACCGGGTATCTAATTGAAAACGGAATTTTCTTGCAACCTGCTGATCTTCATCCACAGGTTTTGACCATCATGAAACTATAGGAGACTTTTTAATGTGCAAAGAAATGGCTGCAAGAAAATTGGTGGCAAAAGCTGATGTGCTGGAAAGCTAATTGTGGCAATCTTCCAATCTCTGCGATTATTCGGGATGTAAACAAGCTCTCAATGATCAGTGAACTTCAGAAGACAAGTCCTTTGACACATTGGCCACAAAGCGCCCTGTGAAACTGTTTTGAATCAAAATCAATGGGTATTCAGCATTTCGGAATCCAGAATTCACGATTTCCAATTTCCCAGCTGTCTGTATAGGTAGACCTTTATCACTCACATCGACAGCAGTGCTAGACTCAACACTGATATCGCCACGAAAACGATCGCTGAGAGTTCCTTTAACTCCATAAAGCTATAGCATTGTCACTGGAAACACTCAAACTAAGTTTGCAGTCCCATGCTTCCAGTGGGGTGCCTTATTCGCAGGGAGCACAGATTAGAAAATCGGGACTGCAGTGTTGTAAACCCTGTCTCTGATCCACGTCCACTTTTTTTTTATTCGTTTATGGGATGTGGGCGTCGTTGGCAAGGCCAGCATTTATTGCCCATCCCTAGTTGCCTTTGAGAAGGTGGTGGTGAGCCGCCGCCTTGAACCGCTGCAGTCCGTGTGGTGAAGGTGCTCCCACAGTGCTGTTAGGGAGGGAGTTCCAGGATTTTGACCCAGCGACGATGAAGGAATGGTGATATGCTTCTAAGTCAGGATGGTATGTGACTTGGAGGGGAACTTGGAGGTGGCGGTGTTCCCATGCGGCTGCTGCCCTTGTCCTTCTCGGTGGTAGAGGTCGCGGATTTGGGAGGTGCTGCCGAAGAAGCCTTGGCGAGTTGCTGCAGTGCATCTTGTAGATGGTACACACTGCAGCCACGGTACGCCGGTGGTGGAGGGAGTGAATGTTTAAGGTGGTGGATGGGGTGCCAATCAAGTGGGCTGCTTTGTCCTGTATGGTGTCGAGCTTTTTGAGTGTTGTTGGAGCTGCACTCATCCAGACAAGTGGAGAATATTCCATCACACTCCTTACTTGTACCTTGAGATGGTAGAAAGGCTTTCGGGAGTCAGGAGGTGAGACACTCGCCGCAGAATACCTAGCCTCTGACCTGCTCTTGTAGCCACAGTATTTATGTGGCTGGTCCAGTTAAGTTTCTGGTCAATGGTGACCCCCAGGATGTTGATGGTGGGGGATTCAGCGATGGTAATGCCGTTGAATGTCAAGGGGCGGTGGTTAAACTCTCGTTTGTTGGAGATAGTCATTGCCTGGCACTTCTATGGCGCGACTGTTACCTGCCACTTATCAGCCCAAGCCTGAACGTCGTCCAGGTCTTGTTGCATGCGGGCATGGACTGCTTCATTATCTGTGGAGTTGTGAATGGCACTGAACACTGTGCAGTCATCAGTGAACATCCCCATTTTGCACCCAGCTTCCTGGCTGGGAGCGTGGGAAGGTGGAACAAACTCTACTCTCTTTGCTTTCGTGCTCCAGCTGCCTGTTTCACCACATTGATAGCTGATGGGGTCGGCCGTGGCTCAGTGTGTAGCACTCTCACCTCTGAGTAGAAGGTTGTAGATTCAAGTCCCACTCCAGAGATTTGAGCAGATAATCCAAGCAGTTTTGAGGGAGCGCTGTCGGAGGTGCCGTCTTTCAAACGAAACGTTAAACCGAGGCCCCGTCTGCTCTCTCAGGTGGATGTAAAAGATCCCATGGCACTATTTCGAAGAAGAGCAGGGGAGTTCTCCCCGGTGTCCTGGTCAATATCTATCCCTCAACCAACATCACTAAAACAGATTATCTGGTCATTCTCACATTGCTGTTTGTGGGAGCTTGCTGTGCGCAGATTGGCTGCCGTGTTTCCCACATTACAACAGTGACTACACTTCAAAAGTACTTCATTGGCTGTAAAGCGCTTTGGGCCGTCCCGAGGTGGGGAAAGGCACTATAGGAATGCAAGTCTTTCTTTCTTTTACGGAATCTAATCTCAAATCTTTGTTTACTCTTAGAGAAACAACAAAAGCTAATAATTGTCACTTAGTTACAGCCGACATTTGGCAGTAAACTGGGAAAGGTCAACGTAGGAGAAACCTGGAAAAGTCGCCAAACCTGACCATTGATGTTCTTGAAAAACAAAAGCTAAAATGCAACACTTAGGGCTCGATTTTAATAAGTGGGTTCGGAGGCGGGTCGGCAGCGAAAATCGGAAAAAATAGCTTCAGACACCCAACCCATCCCACCACTAACCCGCCCCCAACCCGCCCCCATCCCGCCCCCAACCCACCTCCCTCCCGCCCCCAACCCACCCCCAACCCACCTCCCTCCCGCCCCAACCCGCCCCCAACCCGCCCCCATCCCGCCCCCATCCCGCCTCTAACCCGCCCCCAACCCGCCCCCAACCCGCCCCCATCCCGCCCCAACCCGCCCCCAACCCGCCCCCAACCCGCCCCCATCCCGCCCCAACCCGCCTCCAACCCGCCCCCAACCCGCCCCCAACCCGCCCCCAACCCGCCCCAACCCGCCTCCAACCCGCCCCCAACCCACCTCCCTCCCGCCCCCAACCCGCCCCAACCCGCCTCCATCCCGCCCCAACCCGCCCCCAACCCGCCTCCATCCCGCCCCCAACCCGCCCCCATCCCGCCCCCAACCCGCCTCATCCCGCCCCCAACCTGCCCCCAACCCTCCTCCATCCCGCCTCCATCCCGCCCCCAACCCGCCCCCAACCCGCCTCCATCCCGCCCCCAACCCGCCTCCATCCCGCCCCCAACCCGCCTCCATCCCGCCCCCAACCCGCCTCCATCCCACCCCCCACCCGCCCCCAACCCACCCCCAACCCGCCCCATCCCTCCCCCAACCCGTCTCCATCCGGCCCCCACCCGCCTTGTGACTGTTCAAGCTGATAGCCATCTGCAGTGTTACCCGATTGGAATAATTTCAGGCCACTTCGACTGTGCGCTTGCAAGCGTCTTGCCTCAAATGAAATCTATAGCTACGGGATGGGAACCATTTATGTCCTCTCATCCTGATCGTCATAATCGGAGGAGAAGCAGCTGCGTGGCTCAGCACAGATCTTCCTCTGAAGAAGAGGAGGAGGAGGAGGAAGAAAAGGAAGAAGAGGAGGAGGAGGAGGAGGAGGCAGGGGAGGAGGAGGCAGGGGAGGAGGAGGAGGCACGCCTTGCGGGCCCTGCTGTGACCAATACAGCATCCCTCCAGTTCACTGCTGCCCATCAAGCAGGGGATGCACACTGCCATGCCACATTTGCATAAGCTTACTCTTCAACCATAGGTGGCTACCATATGGCTCTCTAATTGTAGGCGACCTTCCTCCAATGTCCTACATCATCTCTGCTATAACCGTTCTTTCCTATCACTTTCACCATCATCATTACAAATGCAAGTCGCCCTGAACCCTCAATGCACATTTGCCATTTCCCAGAACACATAGGCCACACATTCAACTGTTTGCCATCACTTTTCTTTACTACAGTGACAAAAGGATCACAATGCAAGTACAAGCAGAAAAAATCATAACAAAACACCCAAGTGACTCCCCTTGTGACTATAGGTGCTTTATCTTCCTCTTACGCGTGCTTCTACGTGGTGCTTCCCCTGTGGCTTCAGCAGATGTAGAGGCACCTTGCTGACTAGGATGCTGCGCCTGCTTAGATGCCTTAGGCAGGTGTCCTCTGGGTTTGGGAGCCTGGGAGGGCTCTTCAATAGTCTGCTCTTCCTGCGGCTGTGCAGGGGCTGAAATGGCCAACTCAGTTGGCTCTGCAAAGTGGGTCTCTTAGAGGGCCCCGCAGTTGCATGGTCATATGAGCACTTGCAGAGGAGCCCACACTTCCTTGTAGCCTGCCACCAACATCCCTCTCATGGGTCAGCCGCACCTTAGTGCTGGCAAGTGGCTGGAGAACACCTTGCGGCACATCAGGGAGGCCATGAGGACCCGTATCTGCACTGGCAGTCCTCATAACAAGGACGTCCATGAAGCTCTGGTCTCTCTGCTCAATAGCTGCCCATCTCTCCTCCAGAGATGACAATCTATTTTGAACGCTCACCATGTTTTCATTACTCTGGTGACTTATTTCCTCCATGGCGGTTGCCAGCCTTTCCATGGAGGTGCGTTCATGCGCCATTGCCTCCACCAAGGCAGTGCTGATGTTAGAGATGGACTCCTCCATTCTCTGCACACTCGTACTTACCCTGGAGGCAAACCCTTCCAGAGACTCCTGCACTTGTTCCTGTATTTCCCGAACCGCTCTTTTTCTGGATGGCCCCAGAGGCACAGCGTCTGCATGCAGCTGAGTAGAACTAGGAGATTCCTGCGACCTCCACTGTGTCCACCATCTGCTGATACTCACTTTTGAGCTGTGATAGACCAGGTGACAACACTACTCTAGGGCCCCACCGAGGTGTGCGTTGCTGTGCTGGTGTTGGGTGCGCTGAGTCCTGGTGACGCTGCTCCCTCAGAGGCTTCAGGTTCCTCTGAGGAGTCGTCTGGCTGTTCGTCCTGGACAGTGGGGAGGGGGGCTCTCGATGGTCCTGTGGGAGAGTAAAGGCATGAGTTAGACATCTAATTTTGATGTAGCAGACACATCCTTTTGTGCAGATGATACAAAGCAAATCTCTATGAACATCATATGCCATTGCAGTCAATCATTAAATATCAATGAGAGGGATGAAACTCTATTATGTCACCAGCTCCCTCTATAATACCTGTCTCTCCATCGCCCACTTCCAGATCCTCGCCACCTCCAACAATTTCGTGCTCTCCTCAGCACTTGTCAACGTTGCAAGGGTTGGTGTGCCTCCTCCTGTCTGTGCTCTCTCCCTTTTATTGTGGGCTATCTTTTCCTGCAAGGAGGGACACAAGCGGAGTTTCAACCACAGTGATGGAGTGAGTGTGAAGAATCCCTACCATAGAAGCTTAGAGGGAGACCAAGATGGAGTGAGGTGCCAAGAGGAAGCTAGCTCCCTGTGCGTTGTTAGTTGTTGTCAATGCATAACAGTGAGAGCGAGTCTAAGGGCTGCATAGGCAGGATGGTGAAGTGATTCTGTACAGAGACAGAGATGGATAGGTAAGGGTGCAAGGGAAGTAAGGGTAAGGTGGGATGTGGAGGAGCAGGCTTATAATGCAGAGTGCTGGTGATGTGAAGAGAAGGGAAGCAGATTGAAGGTAAGTGTGATGTGATGCTCACTTTTGATGATCGCAGAAGATCATTAAAGCGTTTCCTGCACTGGATCCAGGTGCGTGAACAAACGGACCTTGCGCTGACCTCCTCAGCAATGCGCAGCCAGGCTGCCTTGGTCTGCTGAGGAGGCGTCCTCCGGCCATCCGGAGGGAAGAGAATCTCCTTGGGCCCTCTTACAGCCTCAACAAGAGCATGGAGGGACTCCTCATTGAAGCGTGGAGCTGCCTTGCCTCTGGAAGAACTCATTGTAGTTCTCACAAATGCACAAACCATCAGAATCCAGAACACAAAGGCTGAGGCTGAATGGGACCATTAAAAGCATCTGCAATTATGATGTCATCAGAGGCGACTAACCGACCCGATCGCAGTCATTGGACCGGCCAGCGCGCCCCAATGAAGTTAACAAGGTCATTGAATTAAAATTGGAAAACCGGAGCTGATCCAGCCGGCAGCGGGTCCGGAACCCGCCCACCACACAACCCGACTCCAAGCCGCTCGTGAAATAAGATCGTGGCCTTAGTCACTGTTAACATAAGTGGCAAGGAAGAAAACTCGCAAAAGCTGACCAAAGTGTTCGAAACAATTAACAGCTCAAAACATCCTGAAATATTGGCTTTTTACACATAAAAACACATTGAAAGTCTAAGGGCTGGATTTTGCGGGGGGGTCAGCGGCTGGGATCGGTGGCGGGTCGGGTGGGAAAGTGTTTTTTTTCCCAGCGGGTCGGGACTCCACTGTGAACCCGCCGCCACGCGCCTTTACCAAATGTCAGGTCTGCCAGTGCTGAGCAGACCCGACACGCAGTGGCGGGGGAGGCAATTGAAATCATTAGTGGCTTGTTTACAGCCACTTATCAATGGTTTTTTCCCAGCTTTTTCAATTTGACAGGTCGCCCACCGGTTTCCTGCTGTGCCCACACCTCGTCTGTGAAGCTGAGGCGGGAGGTCACTTGTCATTGATTCAGCTGAAGAGTTGACAGCTTCAAATGTCAAGTCAAAGCTCCCAGCTGATTGAGAAATGTTCCCTTAACCACTAGCTTCTCTAAACTGCATTTCCACTACAAATTCAAGATGCTGCAAGTCTTTACACAAGTCTCCATCCAGTCTGACCTCATTACCTCTCCCACCATTGACAGATCGCTTCTGTCATCTCTACTGCACCTGCCATCTACTCCATCAGCATGGGTGCCCTTGAAACTCTCTCACCTTGGTCCTCAGAATCCCACCACGATCAGCCCCAACACCAGCAGCACCAGGCACACCAACAGCACCAACAACAACACCAACACCATAAAGCATCCCTACAATGCCCAAGCCATTCCTTTCACACTCATCACCATTGCGGGGTGTACCGTTATGTCTCACTATTCAATGCAACTCACTAAGCCACTTCCAAAGGTGCACACAGATCTGTCCAAGAACACAAAGTGTTGAAAATAAAGGTTTCAATGTTTGACACCACATTGACAGAACATTGCATAAAACACCCAAGTGCCTACCCTTGTGTGTTGTTAGTTGGTATGATTGCACTAGGATGAGGGTGAGTGTGAGGGGTGGCTAGTGAGATGGGGATATGATAATGTAGATAGAGAGAGATGGGTGGAGGTGCAAGGTAAGTTGGTGTGAGTAAGGATGTGCAGGAGTACGGTAGGGAAGGCAGAGTGATGGGGATGTGATGAGTGGCACAGCAGGTTGAGGTTGAGTGTGGCTTTGTACTAACGTTTCGTGATCTACTGAGATCATTGAAAGGTTTGCGCCACTGCACCAAGGTCTTCTTGACCACATCCCTGCTTGTGCCCTCCTGTACAATGTGCAACCAGGCTGTGTTGATCTCCAAGGGAGGTCTCTTCCGCCCATGGGAAGGGAAGAAGACCTCCCTGTGTGCTGTGGCTCCCTCCATAGAGAGCCTGGGTGCAGCCCTGCACCTCTGTGCAGTGCTTGTCAGTGTTTGCAGCATCTCAATGCTGTAGAACACTGACAGCACAAATGCCAAACTAAATTTGAGCATGGTCCCTTTAAGACCCGCTTCCTCTAATTGGCCAGCAAACACGCTGGGCGGGCTTAACAAGCCCCATCAGGGGAAATTCATTTCAGAGGCCGGGATGGAGACAGCAGCGGGGTCGGGACCCGCCACCGACATCGCCTGCCACGGACTCGCCGAGGTTAGTAAAATCGCAGCCTAAGAGACTCCTTTGCACCAATTTGCACCAAATATCATAAAGTGGTACATAGTAAGAAGTCGCACAACACCAGGTTATAGTCCAACAGTTTTATTTGAAATCACAAGCTTTCGGAGCGGCTGCTCCTTCGTCAGGTGAAGTGAAGGAATACGAATCGGCAAAGCACATATAGACAGAGAACAATGCCTGTGTAGCGTACAATGTCAGACGACTACAGTTAATCTTTCTGACTGCCTTTTATCACACCTCGGCAGAGAGACAATCAGGTCAGTCAGGAAGACATTATATCAAAGACACAGCAAAATACAACTAAGACAATGAGGTGGGGTCACAGGGGGTCTAATGTGTCAAATGCTGATTGTCTCTCTGCCGAGGTGTGATAAAAGGCAGTCAGAAAGATTAACTGTAGTCGTCTGACATTGTACGCTGCACAGGCATTGTTCTCTGTCTAAATATGCTTTGCCGATTCGTATTCCTTCACTTCACCTGACGAAGGAGCAGCAGCTCCGAAAGCTTGTGATTTCAAATAAAACTGTTGGACTATAACCTGGTGTTGTGCGACTTCTCACTTTTGTCCACCCCAGTCCAACACCGGCATCTCCGCGTCATGGTACATAGTAGGCAGACATGTAGAAAAGAAAGAGCCTTCATTTATATTGCACCTTTCACATCCTCGGAATGTCCTAAAGTGCTTCACAGCCAATAACTTACTTTTGAAGTGTATCCATAATGGCCTTTAAAAGGAATGCGGCTAAATAATTGAACATTTTTTTAAGGGTTATTGGGAAAGGGGGAGGGAAATGGGACTAAGTGGATAACTCTTTCAGAAAGCTGTCACAGATGTAATGGACCGAAAGGCCTCCTGTTGTGCGGTAGCATTTTTGGATTCTATAATTTACAATTACAATTATTTTATTCATAAGGATAAACACAAAGTTAACAGAAATGGGTTGGGTTCCATCTGCTTACAGGAATATCTGTTAAGTAAAATCCATTGGACTTTAATAAATATTTTGCGGTCATTTGAAGGAAACAAACTTTTCAGGACATGGGTGTAAAATCCCACTCCATCCTGTAGTGTTCATGCTTGATATCAATTAGAGTGGATTAATCCTCTGACTTTTCGTCCAGTATATTCTAGCCTTTGGGCACTTTTCTTATGCAAAACAGATAAATCACTTAAATTGTTGTTAATTTGCTCTCGGGGATATTGGGCGACACTGGCAAGGCCGCAATTATTACCCATCTCCCCTTTGAACCGCTGCAATCCTTGTGGTGATAGTGCTCCCACAATGGTGTTAGCTAGGGATAAATATTCAAGCCTTTGATTTTTAACAAACTAAAATTATTTTGGGGGATAGAAAAGAAGCCAACAGCTTAACAGCATCATCCTCCAAGCAGAGCATGGGAAAGACTGAACCCTGCGCATATTTGTTCCTTATTATATCTTGATTGTAAAGGTTTACAACTTTAAAGTGAATGTGGGAACACAGAACTGAAGGAGCCGCTGGGATTTGTGTCCAACAAATATACAGGGAGAGAGAGAGAGAGAGAGATTGGCTGTTACAACCCAAGCTTGATGTCACCCAATGTTACGTCTGATATTTGTTTTTAGGGCCGCGCGGCCCCTTTAACGGGCTGCGTCGCCCATTCAAAATTCCACCCATGCACGGTTTTTCCAATTAAAAGCCGGTGAGCCAGCTACGCGGGACCTCTAGAGCGCGGCCCAACCACGCTGCATAAAGGGACCATTGGTGTCACCTACTGTCACACGTTGATTTATCCCACCTTCTCTCCTACTAAAAGGGTTAAATTATGAGGACAGGTTACATAAACTAGACTTGTATTCCTTTGAGTATAGAAGATTAAGGGATGATCTAATCGAGGTGTTTAAGATGATCAAATGAGTTGATAGGATAGTTGAGAGAAACTATTTCCTCTGGTGGGAGAGTCCAGAACAAGGGGGCATGATCTTAAAATTAGAGCCAGGCCGTTCAGGGGTGATGTCAGGAAGCCCTTCTTCACACAAAGGGTAGTAAAAATCTGGAACTCTCTCCCCCAAAAAGCTGTTGAGGCTGGAGGTCAACAGAAAATTTCAAAACTGAGACTGATAGATTTTTGTTAGGCAAGGGTATTAAAGGTTACGGAACCAAGGTGGGGAGATGGAGTTAAGATACAGATCAGCTATGATCTAATTAAATGGCGGAACAGGCTCGAGGGGCTGAATGGCCGACTCTTGTTCCCATGTTCCTCCTCTTTCAAGCCTGGGTGAGGGCCTGCACTACAGGCCTTAGGTTATAATAAGACGAACACTGTATATCATGTTGATTGAATCAGTTGCATCCCCTAAAAAATAGAATACAATTCAATCAATGCCAATAGCTTACAGACTCTATTTGTAACCCATCAAGGATAGCAGTATTATTTACACAGGGAAGAAGAAAATCAATGTACTGCAATAGTGGCTAACATCAAACTCATCTGAGAACATATCAGAAGAGGCTTGTCTATGAAATCTGCTCTTAACCTCAAACTCTTGGTCCATGACAATAACAAATGAATCACAATCACCACTGACTCACCCTCTTGCATTGAAGGGATTAATTAAAAATCCTTTCCTTAGCAGAAGAAGAATGCTCTATTGAACCTCCCTACTGTAGAATAACTACTAAATCAACCAAATTTTGCCAAAATAATCTTTTACGTCAGATCTGACCATTGAGGTACAAGGGAAAGCTGAAGAGGACATGAACATTACAGTGACGTCTCAGTAAAATGACATCCATAAATGTACCTGTATTCTGTTGTTTTCGATGGAGGCTGGGGGCGGGGGGGGAGTGACAATATAATTCCGCTCTGCGGTCAAAACACAACACAGAAAAATGAATTGGAAATGGAATTAAGTGTAGTAGCTAAACCAGACCCTGAACAGTAGGGATAATCTGTGCTTTGTTCTTCTGCCCAAATCTCAAATAGTTATACCACTTAAGAGTCTGGTAATGTAGTGGAAGCCTGATGTTACATTTGGCACTAGAACTGAGTACTGTATTACTCTGTACTCCATTGTCATAGCTCCATCAGAAGCTTGTCACCTCTGTCCTCCTCTCACCCAAACACAACTGTTTCTAAAACAATCTTGCAGATGCATGTTTTGCCTGTCACACTTGGGAATCACACCTTTCAATATGCAAATTTTGCTTGACACTTTAACCAACAGTAAAAAAGAGAAATAAATCAAATTGTTTGCAATAAGGACATAATAAGAACATAAGAAATAGGAATGGAGTCGGCCATTTGGCCCTTCGAGCCAAATTTCTGAAGTGTGTTCAGGAGAATTTTCTTGATCAGTATGTTTCCTGCCCAACAAGGAAGGAGGCATTGCTGGATCTAGTCCTGGGGAATGAAGTGGGTCAAGGCAAAAATGTAATGGAGCAATGGGTGGTCTTTAAAGAGGAGATGGTTCGGGTGCAGTCTAGGTATATTCCCACAAGGGGGAAAGGGAGGGCAACCAAAGCCAGAGCTCCCTGGATGACGAAAGAGTTGGTATACTGTATTCGCTGCTCAGGATGCGGTCTCCTCTACATTGAGGAGACCAAACGCAGATTGGGTGACCGCTTTATGGAACACCTCCTTTCAGTCCATAAGCGTGATCCCGAACTTCTGGTTGCCTGTCACTTTAATTCTCCCCTCCACTCCCACTCTGACCTCTCCGTCCTCGGCCTCTTACACTGTTCCAACGAAGCTCAACAGAAGCTCGAGGAACAGCACCTCATCTTTCGATTAGGCACTTTACAGCCTTTTGGACTCAACATCGAGTTCAACAATTTCAGACCATAACCTCGGCCCCTATTTTTTCACATGGCAGCTGTTAATGATTCTGCCATTCCCATTTACACCTCTTCTAGAGTCATCTTTTGTTTCTTTACATGTCCCATTACCATCTTCTTTTGCTTTGTACATTCATCCCTTTTGTCATCTAATCTCTCCTGCCTTCCACCCTATGACAGACCTTCCCTTTTGTTCTTTCCTCCCCTCCCCGCTTTCCCTGTCCCTGCACTTGCTTAAAAACCTGTTCCATCTCCAGCTTTTTCCAGTTCTGATGAAAGGTCATCGACCTGAAACGTTAACTCTGTTTCTCTCTTCACAGATGCTGCCCGACCTGCTGAGTATTTCCAGCATTTTCTGTTTCTATTTCAGATTTCCAGCATCCGCAGGATTTTGCTTTTGTGAAGGATTTGGAGAGTAGGATGAAGCAGAAAAAGGGGGCGTATGGCAGATGTCAGCTTGATAATACAAGGGAGAATCAAGTTGAATATAAAAAGTACAGAGGAGAAGTGAAAAAATAAATAAGAGGGGAAAAGAGACAGTATGAATAGAGATTGGTGGCTGACATAAAAGGGAATCCAAAGGTCTTCTACAGGCACATTAACAGTAAAAGGTTTGTAAGAGGAGAGGTGGGGCTGATTAGGACAATGGAGATCTATTTGTGGAGGCAGAAGGCATGGCTGAGATACTATCTGTTGGAACATGGGACATGGTGAAACATGGGGAAGGAAGAGGCAGTGAGCTTGATGAGATATTGAGGCTAGCTTATCATATAGTATAGGGAGTAAACGCTACAAGATAGTGCGCATTTGTTTATTAACATGTATTTTCTTTATATATTTGCATAGGTAATTACAATAAACTTGCGAGCCAAATGAACTAACTTAGAGAGCTTGCTGGGAAATTAGAAGTTAGCTTACAAAATAAAATCAGGTAACTGAGACGTTAAGATATTAGCTCGGTAGAAAGATGGGAAAACTAACAGCTAGTTTAGCACAGTGAACAGGTAACATCATTGCAGGCTAGTGTGTGTGTATGTGTGTACGTCATTAATTGAGTAAAGCAGTGTGCTTGGAACTTGAATGCCTGCCAGATGAAGGTTTTGTGGTTGTAAAAAGGTTTGAAAGACAAAGGAGTTATTAAACTGCAGCTGCTTTTCACACAGAAGAGCAAACATAACATTCTGAGGACAGACGAGATAAAGGAAACTGTGTGACATGCAGCTTGAACCTTGATTCAAAATGGACACCATGGAACAATTATTAAAGTGGGTTGTCATGTTAACTCAGGTGACCGAAGGAATCGAGGGAAAAGAGGCAGATTCGAGGTCACTACAGGCACAGAATTATATAAAAATAGACATTTTGGGCTGGATTTTGATACGGGGCGGGTTGGGGTCATGTCATCCACTTTTCGTGTTATCCACCTGACTGCAATTGGATGTGGGAGATTGATGCGATTTTCACCATGAACCAATTAGTGTTTTCAGTCTGAAAGTCGCCTCTGATGATGTCATCATTGCTGCTGCATTGAAGGTCTGCAAAGACTGCCTGGCCTTTACTGTGAGAGGACATGGATGCAAAATGAGCAGCAGCAGCTCTAAGTCTGCTCCCAGATATTTTTGCACCACCACTCCCAGATATGTCTCCTCCACCCCTGCCAGCCAGCCAGCCAGCCAGCCAGCCGACACGATTTAATGAAAATTGTGTGGCGGTGGGATGGAGGCGGGCTTGTGCTCGCCCACCAGTTTTCGCAATTTTAACCCCCCAAATGCCTCCAAACCCACCTCCACGGGTCAATGAAAATCCAGCCCTTTGTGTTTTAAAGTTTAGTACAATGTTAGGATGCCTGCTTACATCTATTGTACACTATCTGTTTAATCTACTCTGCTTGTAAAGTGCTTTGCATATTGACTGAAGAAATAAAGGAATTGAACCTGTAGCAATACCTTAACTACTCAAGTAAAGAGACAATGTGGTTCTCTCGCTTCATTACAACACTAACTGAATACTTTGCATCGGTGTTTACCAAGGAAGAGGACTTTGCCAAAGCTATGGTAAACGAGGAGGTTGCTGGGATACTGGATGAGATGAAAATAGATAAAGAGGAGGTACTAGACAGGCTGGTGGTAATTAAAGTGGATAAGTTACCCGGTCCGGATGGGATGCATCCTAGGTCGCTGAGGGAAGTTAAGGTAGAAATCGCGGAGGTACTGGCCATAATCTTCAAATCCTCCTTAGATACTGGGGTGGTGCCAGAGGACTGGAGGATTGTAAATGGATACACACTCATGGCAGATGAAATTCAATGCCGAGAAGTCTGAGGTGATACATTGTTCAAAAAAGGGGAGAAGGCTAAACCAGGCGATTACTGGCCAGTCAGTTTAATGTCAGTGGTGGGTGGGGAAGCTTTTAGAAACAATAATCTGGGAGAAAGTTAACAGTCACTTGGAGAAGCATGGACTATTAAAGGAGAACCAGCACAGACTTATTAAAGGCAAATTGTGTTGGACTAACTTGATTCAGTTTTTTGATGCGGTAACAGAGAGGGTGGATGAGGGCAGTGCAGTTGATGTTGTGTATATGGACTTTCAAAGTTTGAATAAAGTACCACACATTAGGCTAGTTAGCAAAATTGAATTCCATGGGACAAAAGGGGCAGTGGCAGCATGGATACAAAATTGGCTAAGGGATAGAAAACGGAGAGTTGTGGTGAATGGCTGTTTTTCGGATTGGAGGGGGGTATAGAGTGGCGTTCCCCAGGCTTCAGTATTAGGACCACTGCTGCTTTTGTTATACATTAATGACTTGGACTTGGGGATACAGGGCATAATTTCAAAATTTGCAGATGACACAAAACTTGGAAGTGTCGTAAACAGTGAGGAAGATAGTGATAGACTTCAACAACAACAACAACTGCAACTTGTATTCATATAGCGCCTTTAACGTAGTAAAATGTCCCAAGGTGCTGCACAGGAGTGTTATAGGACAAAAAAATTTGACACTGAGCCACGTAAGGAGAAATTAGGACAGGTGACCAAAAGCTTGGTCAAAGAGGTAGGTTTTAAGGAGCGTCTTAAAGGAGGAAAGAGAGGTAGCAAGGCGGAGAGGTTTAGGGAGGGAATTCCAGAGCTTAGGGCCCAGGCAACTGAAGGCACGGCCACCAATGTTTGAGCGATTATAATCAGGGATGCTCAAGAGGGCAGAATTAGAGGAGCGCAGATATCTCGGGGGATTGTGGAAATTACAGAGATAGGGAGGGGCGAGGCCATGGAAGGATTTGAAAACAAGGATGAGAATTTTGAAATCGAGGTGCTGCTTAACCGGGAGCCAATGTAGGTCAGCGAGCACAGGGGTGATGGGTGAATGGGACTTGGTGCGAGTTAGGACACGGGCAGCCGAGTTTTGGATGACCTCAAGTTTACGTAGTCTTCAAGAAAACATAGACAGTCTGGTGGAATGGGCACACTCATGGCAGATGATAGTCAATGCCGAGAAGACTGAGGTGATACATTTTGGTAGGAAGAATGAGGAAAGATCAGACACATTAAGTGGCACAATTTTAAAGGAGGTGGAAGAACAGAGAGACCTGGGGGTGTTTGTGCACAAATCTTTGAAGGTGGCAGGACAGATTAACAAAGCAGTTAATAAAGCATACGGGATCTTTATAAATAGAGACATAGGGCTGGATTTTATCAATGGAGGCGAGCAGGAGGCGGGACTCCCACTTTTGGGGTTGTAGTCCCGCCTCCATCGAGTTGTGGCCAACCCACTCGATTTTCCCTTGATTGACCTTGTTAAGCCCGCCCAGTGGGCTCAGCAGGCCAATTAAGGGCCACCCGGCAACAGGTGACATCACAGATTGACATTTCATCTGTCAAGAGCTTTTGACAGATGAAATATCAGCATTTGACAGCTCCTTGAAGATGTCAAACACTGACAATCTGTACTCTAAGTTAATTCCTTCCTCTCAGGCTGATTTAGAGATCTCTGCAGAACAAAAAGCGGAGGCTGCAGCTTTCGACAGCTCAACGGCCATTCTGCTTTCTGTGCCGGTGAGATTTCTGACTCCCGAGACCTGAAGGGCTGACACCTGCAGGAGGAAGTTAAGGTAAGTAAAACTTTTTTCCACACTTTACACTTACCTTACACACTTATCTCTGCACACATGCACCCATCACTCACCTGCCCACCAGACATATCGACCCCTCCAACCCCTGCAGACCCACGGTCCGCCTTGCTAAATCGGCGTGGCTCGGACCTGTCGGGAAGCCCACACTTCAGGGCTATAAATAGGGATTAGGCAACAAACTGCCTGTTAACTACCTGTTAACAGGCAGTTTATTGGCACTAATCCCCTTCCCGCCTCGGGGAGGTGGGTCCCAGCACAGGTCGGGTACCCGCCTCCTGTGAAACTGGCATGGAGGCGGATTGGGGGCGGGATGGGGTCGGGACCCCCGAATCTGCTATTTTCCCACCCCACACGCCTCCAAACCCACCTCCACGGGTCAATGAAAATTCTGCCCATAGAGTACAAAAGCCAGGAAGTTCTGCTAAACCTGTATAAAACACTAGTTCGGTCCCAGCTGGAGTATTGGCCGCGATTTTATCAATGGAGGCGGGTTGGGTGCGGGTTTGAGGTTTGGTGGGTTCCGGTCCCGCCTCCGATTTCAGCCATCCAGAAAATGCGATTTTGCCTTAAGTGGCCTCCTTAATGTGTCCGTGCGCGCTACCCGGCCCAATTAGTGGGTTCGGGTCTGCTGCTCACCTCTGCTGACGTCTGTCAGCCAGCTGTATTTAAGGGGCCCATGCAGCTTTGTTCCAAATCCTTCCTTTCCTGCTGCTTCTCCTTTTGAAATTGTTGCCATGACTTCTGCAGGAGCTAAGGCCTCTCCTCGCTTTGATGGTGATTCCCTCCATGCTCCTGTGGAGGGAGTGAGAGGGCGCCAGGAGGTACTCTTCCCATCATCCGGGAGGAGGAAGCCTCTTCAGCAAAGCAAAGCAGCCTGGCGGCAAATTGCTGAGGAGGTCAGCTCCAGATCTTTGTGTGCTCGCTCCTGGGTTCAGTGCAGAAAAAGGTTTAATGACCTGGTACGCTCAGCAAAAGTGAGTATAACATCACACTTACCTTCAATCTGCTCCCCATCTCCTCTCATCACCAGCACTCTGCATTGTCAACCTACTCCTGCACATCCCACTTTACCCTTACATCCCTTGCACCCTTAACCATCCCTCTCTCTCTATGTACAGAATCACTTCACTATTCTACTATGCACCCCTCACACTCGCTATCACTGTTATACAATGACAACAACTAACAACGCACAGGGAGGGCCCTTGGTATTGGCACCTCACTCCATCTTTGTCTCCCTCTAAACATCTATGCAGCAGAATTGTATTCCACCACAATCTGTAACCTCATGGCTCGGCATATCCCTCACTCTACCATTACCACTAAGCCAGGGGCCTGGTTCAATAAGGAGTGTAGAAGAGCATGCTGGGAGCAGCACCAGGCGTACCTAAAAATGTGGTGCCAACCTGGGGAAGCTGCAACACAGGACTACAGGAGTGCTAAAAAGCGGAAGCAGCATGCTATAGACAGGGCTAAGCGATCCCACAATCAACAGATCAGATCAAAGCTCTGCAGTCCTGCCACATCCAGTCGTGAATGGTGGTGGACCATTAAACAACTAACGGGAGGAGGAGGATCCATGGATATCCCTATCCTCAATGATGGTGGAGCCCAGCACATGAGTGCAAAAGACAAGGCTGAAGCGTTTGCAACCATCTTCAGCCAGAAGTGCCGAGTGGATGATCCATATTGGCCTACGCCTGAGGTCCCCACCATCACAGAAGCCAGTCTTCAGCCAATTCGATTTACTCCACGTCATATCAAGAAACGGCTGAGCGCACTGGATACAGCAAAGTCTATGGGCCCCGACAACATCCCGGCTATTGTGCTGAAGACTTGTGCTCCAGAACTAGCCGCCAAGCTGTTCCAGTACAGCTACAACATTGGCATCTATCCGACAATGTGGAAAACTGCCCAGGTATGTCCTGTCCACAAAAAGCAGGACAAATCCAACCCGGCCAATTACCGCCCCATCAATCTACTCTCAATCATCAGCAAAGTGATGGAAGGTGTCATCGACAGTGCTATCAAGCAGCACTTACTCACCAATAACCTGCTCACAGATGCCCAGTTTGGGTTCCGCCAAGACCACTCGGCTCCCGACCTCATTACAGCCTTGGTCCAAACATAGTCAAAGGAGCAGAATTCCAGAGGTGAGGTTAAAGTAACTGCCCTTGACATCAAGGCAGCATTTGACTGAGTGTGGCATCAAGGAGCCCTAGTAAAACTCAAGTCAATGGGAATCGGTGGGAAAACGCTCCACTGGCTGGAGTCTTACCTAGCACAAAGGAAGATGGTTGTGGTGGTTGAAGGTTAATCAGCACAGCCCCAGGACATCGCTGCAGGAGTTCCTCAGAGCAGTGTTCTAGGCCCAACCATCTTCAGCTGCTTCATCAATGACCTTCCCTCCAACATAAGGTCAGAAATGGGGATGTTCGCTGATGACTGCACAGTGTTCAGCGCCATTCACAACTCATCAGACAATGAAGCAGTCCATGCCCTCATGCAACAAGACCTGGACAACGTTCAGGCTTGGGCTGATAAGTGGCAGGTAATATTCGCGCCACAGAAGTGCCAAGCAATGACTATCTCCAACAAGCAAGAATCTAACCACCTCCCCTTGATATTCAACAGTATTACCATCACTGAATCCCCCACCATCAACCTCCTGTGGGACACCATTAACCAGAAACTTAACTGGACCAGCCACATAAATACTGTGGCAGCAAGAGCAGGTCAGAGGCTAGGTATTCTGCGGCGAGTGTCTCACCTCCTGACTCCCCAAAGCCTTTCCACCATCTACAAGGCACAAGTCAGGAGTATGATGGAATCCTCTCCACTTGCCTGGATGAGTGCAGCTCCAACAATACTCAAGAAGCTCGACTCCATCCAGGACAAAGCAGCCCGCTTGATTGGCGCCCCATCCACCACCATAAACATTCACTCCCTCCACCACCGGCGTACTGTGGCTGCAGTGTGTACCATCTACAAGATGCACTGCAGCATCTCGCCAAGGCTTCTTCGGCAGCACCTCCCAAGCCCGCGACCTGTTCCACCTAGAAGGACAAGGGCAGCAGGTGCATGGGAACACCACAACCTCCAAGTTCCCCTTCAAGTCACACACCATCCTGACTTAGAAGTATATCACCGATCCTTCATCGTCGCTGGGTCAAAATCCTCGAACTCCCTCCCTAACAGCACTGTGGAAGCACCTTCACCATATGGACTGCAGCGGTTCAAGAAGGCGGCTCATCACCACCTTCTCAAGGGCAATTAGGGATGGGCAATAAATGCTGGCTTTGCCAGCGACGTCCACGTCCCATAAACGAATAAAAAAAAACTCTCTACACTCACTCTAACATTCTCATTCCAACTCCACTTCTGTCCCTCATTGCAGGAATAGAGATCCCACAATAAGAGGGAGAGGGCCAGGACAGGAGGAGGGCCACCTTCCATTGCCCAGTTGACCACCGCTGAGGAGGCTACTCTGGAGATCATAGCAGGTGCTGAGGATCTGGAAGTGGGGGATGGTCAGACGGGCCTAGTAGAGCAAGTTGGTGACAGAATAGATTTGCAGCCCTCTCAGTTACATTGCATGAGTGACTGATATGGCATCTGATGCTCATACAGATTGAGTTCTGATCATCTGCACAATTCCATGTGCAAGCTACGTTAATATCATATGTCTAACTCATGTCTTTACTCCCCCACAGGACCATCGAGAGCCCCCCTCCCCACTGTCCAGGAGGAAGAGCCGGAAGACTCCTCAGAGGAAGATGCAACCTCTGAGGGCGCAGCGTCAGCAGAATTAAGCGCTCCCAGCACCAGCGCAGATACGCACACCTCGGTGGGTCCTTTGGGAGATAGAGTAGTGTTGTCACCTGGTGTATCACAGCTCACAAGTGAGCATCAGCAGATGGTGGAGACAAGGACAGCAGTGGAGTGTCCTCGTCGGAGGCCGCAGCGCGCTCCCAGCTCTGCTCAGCTGCATGTGGACCCTGTGCCTCCGGGTCCATCCAGAAAGAGAGCGGTGCTGGAACTCCTGGAACAAATGCAGGAGTCTCTGGCAGGTTTTGTCTCCAGGGTTACTGCGAATGTGGAGAGGATGGAGGAATCCATCTCTAGCATGAGCATTGCCTTTGTGGAGGCAATGGCGCATGAACGCATCACCACGGAAAGGATGGCAACCTCCGTGGAAAGGATGGCTACGGCCATGGAGGAAATAAGTCGCCAGAGTCTGGAAAACATGGTGAATGTTCAGAATAGACTGGCATCTCTGGAGGAGCGATGGGCAGCTATTCAGAAGAGAAACCAGAGCTTCATGGAAGTCCTCTGGAGTAGGACTGCCAGTGCAGATACAGGTCCTCATGGCCCCTCTGATGTGCAGCAAGGTGCTGTCCAGCCATTTGCTAGCACTGAAGTGTGGCTGACCCATGAGAGGGATGTTGGCGGCAGGCAACAAAGAAGTGTGGGCTCCTCTCCAAGCGCTCACACAACCATGACACTGCGGAGCCCTCGCTCAGAGCTCGATCAGAGTCCTCACTCAACTGAGATGGCCGTCTCAGCCCCTGCACAGCCGCAGGAGGGGCAGACTGTTGCCGAGCCCTCCCATGCTCGCAAACCCAGAGGACGCCCGCCAAAGGTGTTGAAGCAGGAGCAGCATGAAAGTGAGCAAGATGCCTCCACATCTGCTGAAGCCACAGGGGAAGCACCACGTAGAAGCACGCATAAGAGAAAGATGAAGCACCTATAGTCACAAGGCTAGTCACTTGGGTGTTTTGATGTAATACATCTTTAATATAATCATCGGCATTTCAATGTCAATAAAGAAATGCGATGGCAAACATTCAAAGAGTTGGCCTATGTGTGCCCAGAAATGGAAGCATCACAGTGAGGTGCCAGGGCACCTTTCATCTGTAATGATGGTGGTGAGAGTGATAGGAACCCACACTTTATTGTACATTGTGTGTGGTGTGTTAAGAAGGTGGCAGCCACATGTGTTTGCTTCGTCAACTTAAGCGAATCTGGCATAGATTAGTGCATCCCTTGCATCACGGCCAGCAATGTGCTCGCGTGCTGGTGGAACTGGCGCATCCGCCTCCGCAAGGTCCTCCTCCTCCTCCTCCTTCTCCTCCTCCTACTCCTCTTCCGAGGAGGCTGTGCGCTGAGCCACTTGTTGCTCAGGCAGCGCTAAGCCATGCTGCTGTGCGATGTTGTGCAGGGCACAGCAGACCACGATGATTCTGGAGACCCTGGCTGGTGAGTACTGTAGGGCTCCACCTGATCTGTCGAGGCATCTGAATCGCATTTTGAACAAGCCGATGGTTTGCTCGATGATGGCTCTGGTGGAAATGTGGCTGGCATTGTAGCGCTCCTCTGCTTCGTTTGATGGCCTCCTCAACGGCATCATCAGCCATGTCTTCATTAGTCTTCAGGGGATAGCCCTTGTCTCCAAGTAGCCATCCGGAAAGTTGGGTTGGCGGATTGAAGAGTTGAGACGCAGTAGACTGCCGCAGGATAAACGAGTCATGGCAACTGCCAGGGTACTTTGCGCAAACATGCATAATGTTCTTCCTGTGGTTACACACCAGCTGGGCGTTAAGGGAGTGGAAGCCCTTGCGGTTGACAAATACAGCTGGGTTGTGATGGGGTGCCCTAATGGCCACATGTGTGCAGTCTATGATGCCCTGCACCCTTGGGAAGCCTGCCATATTTGCAAAGCCAACCGCACGCGCGGTTACACTTGGATGTAATTGTGCACCTTTGCAAAGAGGCCATCGGTAACCTGCGTGATGCAAGTGTGTGCGGCCGACTGTGAGATTCCGCTAATGTCGGCTGATGATCCCTGGAAGGACCCTGAAGCAAAAAAATTGAGGGCGGTGGTGACTTTGACAGCCACTGGTAAGGGGTGTCCAACCGTTCTTCTGGGCTCCAGGTGTTGCTGCAGAATTGTGCAGATGTCAGCGACTACCTCTCGCGAAAGTCTCAGCCTCCTTTGGAACTGCTGCTCAGTCATGTTGAGGAAGCTCATCCTCGGCCTGTAAACCCTGTGTTGGGAGTATCTCTTGCGGCGCGGAGCAGCCCTGCGCTGATGCCCTCTGCCCTGTGCATCATCAGGTGGGTGAGGAGGAGGTTGGCACTCCTGTTGTTGTTGCTGCTGTTGTGCCTGGTTCTGCTGCTGCCACGACTGCTCTTCCTCCAAATCTGAGGACCAGGATGACAGGGTATATATGGTTCCCATTCTGCTGGTAGATATGTCAGTTGAGGACTAGAAGTTATACATGCTCAGTAACTGTGGGGAGAGGGTTTTCCCAGGAGGTCACAGTGGAGATGGATCTCAGCTTCACCACTTACAAGATCAGTCGACCTGCAAAAAGTGTTCCAATACCTGAAAAACCAAGTTCTGTCATCTGTAAGTGAGCCTTGTTAGGGGTTCGTTTTTATGCTGGAGCTGCAGCTGTCAAGAAGTCGGGCACTTGCTGAACCCGGCACAATCAGCTGGCGTGGTTTGCGAACGGCGTGGAACACGCAGAAAAGGTGCAAAAATTGAAATACCCTGTTAAAATCGGCTTATCCAGACAGTTAACAAGCTGTTAACTGCCTTAAGGGCCTCTCCTGCCGTTTGGTGGCGGGACCGATCGGGAACTCCCAGAGCCGGCACTTGGCAAAGTAGCGTGGAGGCGGATTGATGGCGGGATTGCAACCCACCATCAATCAAAACGATTTTAACATTTGACCCGCCTCCAAACCCGCCCTCTCAGTGCCGATAAAATCGCAGCCATCGTGTCCAATTCTGGGCCCCGCACTTCAGGAAGGACGTGGAGGCCTTGGACGTCATCGCCGTGCGCAGCGCCCTGCTCGTGCCCCGGCTGCAAACTTCGGCTGCACCCCCTGACCTATCGCCGGACGATATGTCCGACAGGGTCAGGGTGGCGTTTGTGCAGCCGCAGCGGGGGTATTTAAAGGGGCAGGTGTCGGCCGGCCATTTTATTTTCTGGCCTCCTGCCAGCACCTGCCCCCTTCTCCTCTTTTCTTCGGGGTGCTGGCCGCGATCGCTCAGCCCCCCGCTCCCCGGTGGTCCAGCAGGACCCCAGTGCGCGCAGCGCTAGGCCCCTCCCCTTTAATCAGGGGAGGGAGGCCTGTAATACCGCGACACTGCATGGCGTAGCGCCGTGACATTGATTGGTCGCGCCCTAGGAAGGAGGAGGACTGCTTCCAGTAGCACCTCGCCTCCTGCTGGGGGAACTATGACTGAATTTACGACGCTGGGACGCTAACTTTTTCAGGGCGCTTAAAGTACCCCTCCCCCCCCCCCCCGACGAAGTTAGCGCCCCAAAGGGGGCGCCACCGAATTTTTCCCCCTTATGATCTTTATATTACATCAACTGTGCCGTGTTCTGTACAAGGCACCTGGATAGCCCAAGGGGAGGGCAGGTGCTAAACATCCTACTCACGTCTATGGAAAAGACTTGCTAATGTGTTTGACTAATTTAGAATTTCCCCAGCATGAAAGCCTTTTATAATACAAAAAATCCTTGATCTCAATCCAGACACATTTATATAAATTTTATCCTTTTCTGTCAACTCAGATTGGAAATTAAAATGCTGCAATTTTTTTTATATAACTCACATCCGAGACCTCACAAGCACAATTCCTTCAAAATGTTTGCTCCATAAATCCAAAAGATAATCAGTTATATAGGGGGGGGTCACATAATTCAGAATTGTCATATTTACACTTCTGAACTTAAATTTTAAAAGGAACTGCATCTACGCACTGAATGGAAATGAGGCCTTTCATTCGGAATCTATTCTTCAATTTTGGCTCACTGTCAGTTACGAACTATTTGTTATTCATTCGCAGGATGAGGCGTCGCTGGCGAGGCCAGCATTTATTGCCCATCCCTAATTGCCCTCGAGAAGGTGTTCGTGAGCCGCCTTCTTGAACCGCTGCAGTCTGTGTGGTGAAGGTGCTCCCACAGTGCTGTGAGGGAGGAAGCGCCAGGATTTTGACCCAGCGACGATGAAGGGCATGTAATGATTCTGCTCAACTCAGCAGCCAATTTATTGAACCGCCCTGACTGAGTAAATGTGCACGAAACAAAATAAGCAAAAAATGCAGCGTGTGTACGTCCCAGATACACATTAAATTGTAGTGTCACGGCTTATTGAAATAAATGTAAGTCGTTTTTACAGCATTATATTTTTTCATTCAGATGGTTTTAAGTTCAGTCTTGGCTCGGTAGTAGCCCTCTCACCTCTGAGTCAGAAGGTCATGGGTTTAAGCCAAGTGCATGAACATGTAACTATCGGGAAAGGCTGCACAGGCTGGGGCTCTTTTCTCAAGAAAAGAGAAGTCTGAGAGGTGACCTGATCGAGGTCTTTAAAATTATGAAGGGTTCGACAGGGTAGACGTGGAGAAGATGTTTCCACTTGTGGGGGAGACCAGAACTATGGGCCATAAATATAAGATAGTCACTAATAAATCCAATAAGGAATTCAGGAGAAACTTCTTTACCCAGAGAATGGTGAGAATGTGGAACTCGCTGCCACAGGGAGTGGTTGAGGCGAATAGTATAGATGCATTTAAGGGGAAGCTGGATAAACACATGAGGGAGAAGGGAATAGAAGAATTTATTGATAGGGTGAGATGAAGTAAGGTGGAAGAGGCTCGTGTGGAGCAGAAACACCGGCACAGAGCAGTTGGGTCAAATGGCCTGTTTCTGTGCTGTAGATTCTATGTAATTTATTTGAGTAAAGCTTACTTATTGATTATGGATTTTTTTATTGCTGACCTGTCTCTCAAAATAAACCAGTGGAGTAAAAGAAATGAAGTAATGTATTCAAACAAAAAAAATAACTCCCATAAATCAGCATTTAAAAGCAAAATATCTCCACCAGGAAATTTCCTTGGAGTTGTTCCCGTAACTTCGATTGGCTGAAGTCCCAGATACGCGGGGAAATAGGGTTTCTGCCAAAGTCACGGCAGCTGATTGGGAGAAAGCCCAAGGAAATATGTTTTGCAGGAGTAGCTGAATTGTTAACCACAGCTCAGTGGGTCGCACTCTCGCCTCTGAGTCACCAAGGTTGTGTGTTCAAGCCCCACTCCAGAGACTTGAGTGTAAAATCTAGGCTGACACTCCAGTGCAGTGCTGAGGGAGGTGCTGCACTGTCGGAGGTGCCGTCTTTTGAATGAGACATTAAACCAAGGCCCTTTCTGATGGACATGAACATCCCACAGCACCAATGTTCCCTCTAGTTTTTTGGCGGCCGCTCAGCCTGCGTGCGCGGTTTTTGCATTTAAAGGTCGGTTCACCGGCAGCACGGGAGCTCCGGAGCGCTGCGCAGCCATGCAGCTCAAAGGGAACATTACACAACACGATATCAAAGAAGAGATGGGGATTGTTCCCCGGTTTTCTGGCCAACATTAATCCCTCAACCAACATCACTAAATAACAGGTTATCTGGTCATTATCACATTGCTGTTCGTGGGAGCTTGCTGTGCACAAATTGGCTGCCGCATTTCCTACATTACAACAGTGACTACACTTCAAAAAAGTGCTTCATTGGCTGTAAAGCGCTTTGGAACATTCTGAGATCATGAAAGGCGCTATAGAAATGCAAGTTCTTTCTTTCTTTGGAGGGGTGGGAATGGTTTGGGAGCTCAAGTTCTGGAGTGGGACCTGAAAGAAGAGCAGAGATATAGATAGCGATGAACATTGATACTTAGCATACAAATCAGGAATGAGTGACAGAGAAATTCTAACAGATGCTTCATCCTGCCACTTAAATATTTAATGACTTCAAAAATCTGTGCACTTACTCGAAGTGACTCCTCGCTTAACCAGATAATCTTTCAGAGGCATTGACGAGCACTGGGCAATAGGATGTATAATGTTTCAGAGTTTAAGCACGTTCAGTCGATACGCACTGGAATTACATGGATAGTCAAAATAAAGAGGGTCAGCAATCAGCAAGCAAGGTTATAGCTGAAGTACCCTGGGCTCACACACTAATTCAGTTGCCCCACACTGTCAGTCTTATTCGTTCACTGTGGAAAACAGCAGCTAAATCACTGAAGTAGATTCATTTTTCTCTCTCATTTGAAGAAGGTCTGCAGCTTCCTGTGCACAAATTGGGTGCCGTGTTTCCTACATTACAACAGTGACTAACTCCAAAAACTCCGAAACTCACCTCAGCTTCAGAGGAAGGAGGAGAAAGGAAATCCGGTATGTTCTCTGCTCTTGGTCACCATCCATTTCCCTCGGTTGGGAAACCCTGGTGCAAGCATGAAGAAAGATACACTGGCATTTCTATAACGCCTTTCATAGCCAATCAGGTACCTTTGTAGTCTAATCACCGTTGGTTGTAGTTTAGTGATGTTGATTGAGGGATAAATATTGGCCAGGACACCAGAGAGAACTCCCCCCTGCTCTTCTTTGCAATATGGCCGTGGGATCTTTTACATCTACCCAAGAGGGCAGACGGGGCCTCGGTTTAATGTCTCATCTGTAGGATATCATCTCCGACAGTGCGGCGCTCCCTCAGCACTGACCCTCCGACAGTGCAGCGCTCCCTCAGTACTGCCCCTCTGACAGTGCGACGCTCCCTCAGTACTGCCCCTCTGACAGTGCGGCGCTCCCTCAGTACTGCCCCTCCAACAGTGCAGCACTCCCTCAGTACCGCCCCTCCGATAGTGCGGCGCTCCCTCAGCACTGACCCTCCGACAGTGCGGCACTCCCTCAGTACTGCCCCTCCGACAGTGCAGCACTCCCTCAGTACTGCCCCTCCGACAGTGCGGCGCTCCCTCAGTACTGCCCCTCCGACAGTGCGGCGCTCCCTCAGTACCGCCCCTCCGACAGTGTGGCGCTCCCTCAGTACCGCCCCTCCGATAGTGCGCCGCTCCCTCAGCACTGACCCTCCGACAGTGCAGCGCTCCCTCAGTACTGACCCTCCGACAGTGCAGCGCTCCCTCAGTACTACCCCTCCGACAGTGCGGCGCTCCCTCAGTACTGCCCCTCCGACAGTGCGGCGCTCCCTCAGTACCACCCCTCCGACAGTGCGGCGCTCCCTCAGTACCACCCCTCCGACAGTGCGGCGCTCCCTCAGTACTGCCCCTCCGACAGTGCGGCGCTCCCTCAGTACCGCCCCTCCGATAGTGCGGCGCTCCCTCAGCACTGACCCTCCGACCGTGCGGCGCTCCCTCAGTACCACCCCTCCGACAGTGCGGCGCTCCCTCAGTACTGCCCCTCCGACAGTGCGGCGCTCCCTCAGTACTGCCCCTCCGACAGTGCAGCGCTCCCTCAGTACTGCCCCTCCGACAGTGCGGCGCTCCCTCAGTACCACCCCTCCAACAGTGCGGCGCTCCCTCAGTACTGCCCCTCCGACAGTGCGGCGCTCCCTCAGTACCGCCCCTCCGACAGTGCAGCGCTCCCTCAGTACCACCCCTCCGACAGTGCGGCGCTCCCTCAGTACCACCCCTCCGACAGTGCGGCACTCCCTCAGTACCACCCCTCCGACAGTGCGGCACTCCCTCAGCACTGCACTGAAGTCTCAGCGTAGATTTTGTGCTCAAGTCTCTGGGGTGGGACTTGAACCCACAACCTTCTGACTCAGAAGCCGGAGTGCCACCCACTGAGCCACAGTTAACACTGAACACATAGGACCAGGCACAACTGTCATTCTCGCCACGACCATAAAACCTGCGGAAACTCATTATCTAAGCTTACGTCTGAAGAAGGACAACCTGCATGAGAACCAGAGGACTGCAGCATCTCTGCAAGTGTACCCTGTAGTTAGGGGAGTTGGGGTGGAGCAAAATTGGGCGGGGGCTGGGGGGGGGCGGAGGGAGCTAAACTAAGCCCACTTAACAGCACACTGTGGGGCCGACTTTAACTTGCTCCACCTGATGTAAACTGCATGGTAGTGGCCTCATGATTTCAGCACTGACCACAGGCCAGGTAATGCTCCAATACCCTCCCTGCCACCATCTTGTGTAAAGTCCTCATTACAGTAGGCAAATTGGGGTCCTCTGGTGTAAATAGGGCCCGACGCGATTTTCAGGTGGCCCCACCTGGCAGAGCGAGTGGCACAGGCTGGGAACAGGAAATTTGGAGCGCTATTTAAAGGAGCACTCACCTGAAAGTATTTGGATCAGTGGATCTATGTGGCTACAAGCTTGTCCTGATTCGCAGTGCTGGGATTCCTTGTGGAGAAGACTTTTTTTTACAGCGTGCAACATTTCAGGAGGCTCGGAGACCCTCTGGGGATTTGAGAGTGGCTTTGGCACTTCGGTTAGAGGAGGAGGAGGAGGAAGAGTAGCAGCAGCCGCTGGAGAGACAACAGGCAGCTGTGGTGGAGCCACAGAGGTGAACACCAGGGATGGGAACAGCACAAAGGCGTTCATATCCACCACACAGGGTGCACAGGCTTGGAGTGACGTGCCTACAATTTAATGAGGAACGGTGTTGGAGTCGGCTGTGCTCCCGCAGCGAGGATGTGATTGCAACGTGACGTCTGCTCAGCAAGGCCTCCACCACTGCACCCGAAAACCTGGATGCCCGTGCATGTGCCATCGCTCACTGAATGTTCAGCAGCAATGACTGGTGGAAACAGGGTGGTAGCGGCCTCAAGATTTCAGTGCTGACCTTACAGACCTGGTAATGGCCCGACCCCCACCCCCGCCATCATCTTGTGTAAGGTCCTCATCACAGTAAGCAAATCGTGGTCCTCTGACGTAAATAGGACCCAGACTTTCAGGTGGAATGGCTGGCCTGCCTGAGTGCAGGACCCGCCTGGTAGAGTGAGTGGTACAGGTGGAGAACAAAAAAGAAACCTCGCTTTAAGATGTGCCAGCTTGCTTTAAGTTAGCGCAGTTGTGTTGCCAGTGTTGGCATATGGAACTCGGTTAATTTGACTTCTGAAAGGTGTTCATGTTTAGTTCATTCAATATAGAGGGAAAAAAGGTGATTGGCATCATTGGCATCATTGGAGTGAGAAAGAGAGAGAGAGAGAGAGAGAGATACAGATATCACTTAGCAGCAGTCAGTTTGTTCAAGTGATCAGTTCCAGGCTTTGGGACTAGAACTGGGATTCCTGCCAATAGAATGTTCAGCAAGGACATTGCAATCTACGCAAAGGGGTGTTGACATAAGAATGTGTAAAGGAATGTAAACTTGTGTGCGTAAGAATCGGCTGAAGGACTATGCATTGACTGGCGACTACCAAATAAGGCAAAGCCACTTCCAGTCTGATCAAGAAATCAGTGTATAAAAAAAGAGGCTTTTGTGTTAAGTTGAGAAAAGAGAGAGAAACCTTCTTGAGTGCATGCCTACGCTCAGAACTGGTGACGAAACTCCGCTTGTAAACTACGTTACACTCTGAAGAAGTTATACTCCACTTTTAGATTTTTTAATGTAAAGTAGGTAAAATAAAGTGATGATAACCATAAGACTGAATTCTTTACTACTCAACAGAACAACAGAAGACTGTTCAAAAACAACAAGGAGTACTCCTGCCCTCCTAATAGGGGAGGTGCCCACCAGCGGTGAAAGAGATAGGCAGCTCACCAATGAGACTCAAATGAGGCCCAACCATCAACATGGTTCAGGCCTCTCCACCAAACCCATTGAGTGGGCAGCCTGCTCATCTTGCCCACCAGACACCCAATCAGCACCTGAAGTGAATACCCAACGCAATGTGTGTGCAATCTTTTTTTCTATTCGTTCACAGGATGTGGGCGTCGCTGATAAGGCCGACATTTATTGCCCATCCCTAGTTGCCCTTGAAAAGGTGGTGGTGAGCCGCCTTCTTGAACTGCTGCAGTCCGTGTGGTGAAGGTGCTCCCACAGTGCTGTTAGGGAGGGAGCTCCAGGATTTTGATCCAATGACAATGAAGGATCGGCGATATAATTCCAAGTCAGAATGGTGTGTGACTTGGAGGGGAACTTGCAGGTGGTGGTGTACCCATGCGCCTGCTGCCCTTGTCCTTCTGGGTTTGGGAGGTGCTGTCGAAGAAGCCTTGGTGAGTTGCTGCAGTGCATCTTGTAGATGAAACACACTGCAGCCACGGTGCGCCGGTGGTGGAGGGACTGAATATTTAAGGTGGTGGATGGGGTGCCAATCAAACGGGCTACTTTGTCTTGGATGGTGTCGAGCTTCTTGAGTGTTATTGGAGCTGCACTCATCCAGGTAAGTGGAGAGTATTGCATCACACTCCTTACTTGTGCCTTGTAGATGGTGGAAAACCGTTGGGGAGTCAGGAGGTGAGACACTCGCCGCAGAATACCTAGCTTCTGACCTGCTCTTGTTGCCACAGTATTTATGAGGCTGGTCCAGTTAAGTGTCTGATCAATGGTGACCCCCAGGATATTGATGGTGGGGGATTCAGCGATGGTAATGCCGTTGAATGTCAAGGGGCAGTGGTTAGACGCTCGTTTTTTTGGAGATAGTGTAGGGGGGGGTGGTTTGTGTCAGCTTCACCTCTGACTTCTGAGCGGTTCGAATCGCTCCCACTCCCTTGGTTCTAGACCCTGGACTTATTTGGGGGTTGTGATAAAAAGTGCAGCAGACAACTGGTTTTGATGCAAGAACTTTGATCTTTATTTAAGAAAGTAAAACACAAAACAAACACTCTTAACACTCTAAAAGTGGGGAACACTTCGGTACAAGCGAGGGAAATAACATTAGAAGAATACTTCACCCCTCCCAATCCCACTTCACTAGTTAGGTTGGACTCCAGAGGACCAGGGATGATACTCACCAGAATCCTTGACAGTTGGGCTAGTTCGCGATTTTGGGGTTCACTCTATATGTCGGTTGGTGTCTGCCGTACCCCGTACGCGGTAGAGGACTTCAACTGCGTATCTGGTCAGTCTTCGCGAGTCCGCTGATGCAGTAGGGTGCGTATTGGATCTATCAGGTGAGTACCCACTTTTCTTTTGTTTAGAAGTAGGGTTTAGAGTTTTTAAAGGAAAATCTTACCCAGGGGTAAGTCAGGAGTAGATTGTAGAGTGGAAACTTTGCGGTTCTTCGGTTTTTCTTCGAGTTGGTTTTCTTTGGTCGTGGTGGCCCAAATATTGATACTTGGTGTTTGGTTGGTTGTTTCGTGAGGGCCTTGTTGCCGCGAGGTTTCCGGTGGTCATTGAGGCGGTCGTTCTGATTTCTTTTCGTGTCAGCCTGCTTTGTTGGATGGTTTGGCCTTCGAGCTGTCGACCTCCTGGCTGGACACAGAACGCTGAACGGTGTTGGTTTTAGAACTGTGTTGCGGAGAATGCCTCCGTTGATGTCTCTTTGTTCTTCCTTCCTGTTCTTCTTTTTCAGGTTGAGAACGGGCCTTCAATTATACTCATTGAAGGTTCCTTATCTGCACGCAAAATCAGGTCTCGGTCTTTGTTAGTTTTGGCGGGCTCGTTATCGGTAATTGGTTTGTTAAGGTGTGAAGTGGTTCTGGGATGGCCCCATCCCGTTGATGTGCCACTTAATCGGAGTTTGATTGTTCTTATGTTTTGGGTTTCTTGGTTGGGCCTGTACTTTCTATAGCGTAAGCCGAAGTAATTTGTTTTATGCATGTCTTAATGGGCTCTGTAACTTGGGGTGGAGACTGGTTTTCCTCGGGTTTATTGTTAGGATGCTAATGTCTGATAGGGGCCGATTTAAACTTCCAGCGAGATCATACGGTTCCCCAGACAGTTCCCATTAGCTCCAATACCCAAACTGGTTTTACAGAGGTTGAACCCACCTTCCTTCACAGCCTTTTCTCCCCTACAAGCCCAGACATGTTTTAAAAATACCAAAATCTTGGTTTTTGCTCGAAAGTTCTTCGGTTAGGCCCAATGCACTTCATCACCCTGTAATAGCTAGAAAAGAGTCCAAAGTCTTTTTCCTTAGGGGTTTTCTTAGAGTTTAGGGGGATCTGTGAATTTTGAGAATCTTACAGTCCCCCCTGTGATACTTTACCAGCTAGAGTATCATACTGGGTGAGCAAAATTCCTGATCCTCGAGAGCTGACCTTCCCCTGTAGTTTACCTATCTAAGACCCAAAGCACACATTTCCCTTCAGGTGTAGTGTTCAGATGCAGACACAGGTAAGAAAATTCAGTTACATTCATATCCAAGCACGGAGGGGGTCCGACACCCCTGCACCACTTGGAAAATATAGTACATACATAGAAAAATAATACACGGTCACAAACTTTATTCATCAGAAAAGCTATGTACATTCGCCGCCCGTCTCCGGACAGCCAGGCGAATTCCTGTTCGGCCTCTGTCTTGGGCAGCTTCTGAGCAGCTTGTACACCTGGGCGTAAGGTGGCCTGTACCGCCGGACCCGGAGAGTCCTTCTTAAAACAACTGGGAGTTTCCCTGAATCCCAGATGATCAGGGGAGTGTCCCCTCCTGTACTACAGCACACTACCCCCTTTGGTGTGGCTGCTGAGTCCCTGTCCTGTCCTGTGGGTTCCGCGCAGCCTGAGGCCGCAGGCTGGGGATCCCTCTCGTACTCTTTGCCCACCGCTACCTCTCCTGTGAGTCCCTCACCGTTGGAGGCTGCAGGCTGGGGATCCCTATTCCTAGAATGATCCCTGACCTTGGGCATTCTTTTACGGGTTGCGGCCCTTCCGGGGCTGAACCATTAAAACTGATGCGCTGGTGACCATGGTAGTTTTGGCTGTGGTGTGCGAGGAGACCTTCTCAGGACTCTGGCTACCGGGGGTGCGTCCGAGTCCCACATAATTGGTGGGGTGGCCCCTCCTGTGACACAGCACACTGCCCCTACCGGTGCGGTCTGTGAGTCTGCCACAGCTGCTGGCTGAGGATCTCTACCTTTAGGGCGGTTCACCCTTGCTGGCTGTTCCCCTTTAGGTTTAAACAGTTTACCCTGGTTAATCTCCCACTCGTGGATTCTCTGGGGTTATAACAGCAGCCGATCTTTCTGGTGCTGGCTCCCCAGGTTACTGGCTGCTTGCCAGTGAATCTGTTTTAAAATCTCGTCTGCTGCCCTGAACGGACCTTCTATGGACTCCCCATTCTCTCTCTTTACCAGGACGGCCTTAAGGACGGGATCCTGGGCTTGGACCTGCTTTAAGTCCGGGGGCAAAGCTACCCCCTGTGTGCCTCCCTTGTCCCGGATTGCGGCTACCGGACCTGCTTTATAGGGATCCCAGAACTCTCCTTCCCTGGCCCCCTGCTTGGCCAACTTGTCGGCCTTTTGGTTACCCTCCCACGTGGTATGGAGGGATCCTAAATCTATGTCCAAAGGTTTGGACATTGCCCCAGCCTGCTCGTTCCCTGTGTATCCCATTAGGCTAAATGGGACCTGGTTAGACCTGGGTGAATTGGTCGGGTCTTCCGAATGGACCACCGTGCTGGAAGCTCCGGTGTCCACCAAATATCTCCCCTGCACCGTCTCCACCCCCATCTTACCATCGTATCCCGGGGAACACAGGTAGACAGGCTGCGCTGGCTCTAGTCATGAGTCTGCGTTAGGGGGGGCAGATGGGGTTAAAGCACCAGTGGCGGTGGCTACTTTCCCCGGGCCGTTTACTAGAGCTCGGATCGCAGCCACGACCGAGTCTAATGTGGGGGGAGAGGTCGGTGCTACGGTGCTTGGGGCAGGAGCTGGGGAGTTCTTCCCTACGTTATCCTTCCACGGATTCCTACAGTCTTTTCTCCAATGCCCACTCTTCCCGCACCCGAAGCAGTTACACTTCGTGTTGGAAGGGTTACCCCCTTCCTGGTGCCACTCTTTCTTTTTACTAAGCTTTATTTTGTGTACCTTTCCCTTAGGTGGGTGCTCTTCTGTCCCTCTACCGTTCCGGTAAGCCAGGGTCAGTTGTCTGACCACTGTCTCCTCGGTGACCCGGGGGTCTTTCGGGTCAAACCACAGCTCAGCCTTGGCCCTGATCCGTGGCAAGCTGTTTGCCACTAGGCTTCGGAGCCAGTGGGCCAGCTCATCCTGATTCAGGTGAGCCCGGTCGAGAGCCCCATTACAGGCACTCCTGTACACAGGCCACAGTCGGTCTGCGAAAGCCTGTTGGGTCTCCCCTACTAGCTGTGTTGTCTTCTCCACCCGGGAGAAGGGACTACCATCATTCATTCCCATGACCTCCAGAACTCCCTCTCGGACAGCAGCGTATCTACCCTGCCCTCTTTTACTCTCTGCGGAGAGGGACTGGTAGATTTTACTGTCTAGGGAGAACAGGAGCATTTTTGCCATCTCGGCATCATCGCAGTCGTAGATGCCCGCTGCCTGTTCCACTTCCATGAAGTGGACCGAGGGGGTCCCCCTTTTGAGTGAGCTTGCACAGGTGGCTTATCATAGCCCTAAGCTGCTGGGTGCCGTGGGGAGCCATGAATTGGCTTTCAAGGGGTCCTTGACCCCCACCACCGCCGGACGGGCCAAACTTTTGCTGCCGGACCGGGCACATCGGCCCCGGCTCCGACCTTTCCTGCATTGGTTCGCCCTCCCCTCCCTGCTGCCAAACCGAGTCAAAACCCGGCGCCACAGGTGGTGGTGTGCACTCCCTGCCAGCCTCACAAATCGTCCGTCCCTCCTGCTGCCAAACCGGGCCGTTCCCCGGCACCACAGGTGGCGTCCGAACAGTTTCCCCTTGCACTTCCAGGTCCACCTGGGCTGTACCCGGGCTTAGTAGGCATACCATGCCTTTCGCCCTGGACAGAGCAAGGTTCAAACTCTCGATTTGTTTTTGGCAGGGGCTGTGATCTCCCGCCTCATACACCCTAGTGCTTGCTATCTTGTAAGCTGCCTGGACGTCTCTCAACCTCTCCTCCTGCTCTCTTACTTGTTTGGCAAGGCGGGCATTCTCTTCCCGTAGCACCAGTTCACTTTGTTTTGCTTCGGTGACCTGACACTGAAAATATTCCTGCCTGTTCCTATGTGTTTCCACTAGCTGCATTTTTTCCTGATTTCGGGTGGTTAATTCTGCTAATAATGCCTCCCCTGCTAGAGCTCTTGCGTGAGACATTTGAGCTGATTCCCACAGCTCTGCTTTAAGTGCCTCAACACGTTTGTCTAACAGCTGGATCTGTCGCAGGGAGCAGATCAACCAGATGGCTTTCTCCACAGATTTCTTGTGGTCTTTGCTCTCAGTCCCTTTAGCTGCAGCGTCTATTGGACGCTCAGCACGCAACACACTGAGTACCCATTTCATGGTTATGTTCACATTCTCGAACACATAAGAGGAAATCCTCTCTTCCATCTTGGTTCTCTCCTCAAAAACAGTGTCCACTGCATCACATCCCTTTTGCCAAGCTCCTGCCATGGTCGCCATTATGTAGGGGGTGGTGGTTTGTGTCAGCTTTACCTCTGACTTCTGAGCGGTTCGAATCGCTCCCACTCCCTTGGTTCTAGACCTTGGACTTATTTGGGGGTTGTGATAAAAAGTGCAGCAGACAACTGGTTTTGATGCAAGAACTTTGATCTTTATTTAAGAAAGTAAAATACAACACAAACACTCTTAACACTCTAAAAGTGGGGAACACTTCAGTACAAGCGAGGGAAATAACATTAGAAGAATACTTCACCCCTCCCAATCCCACTTCACTAGCTAGGTTGGACTTCAGAGGACCAGGGATGATACTCACCAGAATCCTTGACAGTGAGGTTAGTTCGCGGTTTTGGGGTTCACTCTATATGTCGGTTGGTGTCTGCCGTACCCCGTACGCGGTAGAGGACTTCAACTGCGTATCTGGTCAGTCTTCGCGAGTCCGCTGATGCAGTAGGGTGCGTATTGGATTTATCAGGTGAGTACCCACTTTTCTTTAGTTTAGAAGTAGGGTTTAGAGTTTTTAAAGGAAAATCTTACCCAGGGGTAAGTCAGGAGTAGATTGTAGAGTGGAAACTTTGCAGTTCTTCGGTTTTTCTTCGAGTTGGTTTTCTTTGATGCAGGTGGCCCAAATACTGATACTTGGTGTTTGGTTGGTTGTTTCGTGAGGGCCTTGTTGCCGCGAGGTGTCCGGTGGTCACTGAGGCGGTCGTTCTGATTTCTTCTCGTGTCAGCCTGCTTTGTTGGATGGTTTGGCCTTCGAGCTGTCGACCTTCTGGCTGGACACGGAACGCTGAACGGTGTTGGTTTTAGAACTGTGTTGTGGAGAATGCCTCCGTTGATGTCTCATTGTTCTTCCTTCCTGTTCTTCTTTTTCAGGTTGAGAACGGGCCTTCAATTATACTCATTGAAGGTTCCTTATCTGCACGCAAAATCAGGTCTCAGTCTTTGTTAGTTTTGGCGGGCTCGTTATCGGTAACTGGTTTGTTAAGGTGTGAAGTGGTTCCGGGATGGCCCCATCCCGTTGATGTGCCACTTAATCGGAGTTTGATTGTTCTTATGTTTTGGGTTTCTTGGTTGGGCCTGTACTTTCTATAGCGTAAGCCGAAGTAATTTGTTTTATGCATGTCTTAATGGGCTCTGTAACTTGGGGTGGAGACTGTTCTCCTCGGGTTTATTGTTAGGATGCTAATGTCTGATAGGGGCCGATTTAAACTTCCAGCGAGATCATACAGTTCCCCACACAGTCCCCATTAGCTCCAATACCCAAACTGGTTTTACAGAGGTTGAACCCACCTTCCTTCACAGCCTTTTCTCCCTTACAAGCCCAGACATGTTTTAAAAATACCAAAATCTTGGTTTTTGCTCAAAAGTTCTTCGGTTAGGCCCAATGTACTTCACCACCCTGTAATAGCTAGGAAAGAGCCCAAAGTCTTTTTCCTTAGGGGTTTTCTTAGAGTTTAGGGGGATCTGTGAATTTTGAGAATCTTACAATAGTCATTGTCTGACACTTGTGTGGCGCGAGTGTTACCTGCCACTTATCAGCCCAAGCCTGAATGTTGTCCAGGTCTTGCTGCATGCGGGCATGGACATGCCTAATTATCTGAGGAGTTGTGAATGGCACTGAACACTGTGCAATTACCAGCGAACATCCCCACTTCTGACGTTATGATGGAGGGAAGGTCATTGATGAAGCAGCTGAAGATGGTTGGGCCTAGGACACTGCCCTGAGGAACTCCTGCTGCGATGTCCTGGGGCTGTGATGATTGACCTCCAACCACCACAACCATCTTCCTTTGTGCTAGGTATGACTCCAGCCAGTGGAGAGTTTTCCCCCCGATTCCCATTGACTTCACTTTTACTAGGGCTCCTTGATACCACATTCGGTCCGATGCTGCCTTGATGTCAACGGCAGTCACTCTCACCTCACCTCTGGAATTCAGCTCCTTTGTCCATGTTTGGACCAAGGCTGTAATGGGGTCTGGAGCCGAGTAGTCCTGGCGGAACCCAAACTGAGCATCAGTGAGCAGGTTATTGGTGAGTAAGTGCTGCTTGATAGCACTATCGATGGCACCTTCCATCACTTTGCTGATGATTGAGAGTAGACTGATGGGGCGGTAATTGGCTGGATTGGATTTGTCCTGCTTTTTGTGGACAGGACATACCTGGGCAGTTTTTCACATTGTCGGATAGATGCCAGTGTTGTAGCTGTACTGGAACAGCTTGGCTAGAGGCGCGGCTAGTTCTGGAGCACAAGTCTTCAGCACGATAGCCGGGATGTTGTCGGGGCCCACAGCCTTTGGTGTATCCAGTGCGCTCAGCCGTTTCTTGATATCACGTGGAGTGAATTGAATTGGCTGAAGACTGGCTTCTGTGATGGTGGGGACCTCGGGAGGAGGCCGAGATGGATCATCCACTCGGCACTTCTGGCTGAAGATGGTTGCAAATGCTTCAGCCTTGTCTTTTGCACGCACGTTGACTCATCTGCAGTTTTGTTTCCCACTCGTTTGTTTTTCGATTTTTTTTTTGCTAACCTTTCCTTAATCAAAGCGGTTGGGTGGTGAGCACGACAGAAGTGGGCGGATAGAAGGCAGGCAGTCAGCATTTAAAGAAAACATCATTGCTACCACTTTGCTCCTTATAAGTAGAGCAGCGTCACCAATGTGAGACGTGCCTCTGAATTCCCAGACGACTATTCCAACAACAACTGTGCAGCACGAGCAACTCCTACAAGCTCATTTTCCCCTGTGAAAGAGTTTATTTTTTGGCTAGAGACCATCCGACGTACTTTGCGGCCCGAGGTCACGTTCCGGTCGACGGGGAGGAGGGGCTTGCCTGTGAAAGGTGGCGTTTGCATTGAGCAGCATGAAATGTATTTGGGGAAAGCATGACGCTAGCCTCTGGTGAAAAGCACTGTTCTGGCCACTTCAAGTAAAGAAATGGCTGTTTAATTTTCTTGTCTGTTTAATAGTCGTTCTCTCTCTCTCACTATTGTGTTGTTTAGTGGAGAAACCAAGATGTGGCTGAAAGGATTTTTTAATATATATATATCTGGGCCAATTTAATTGGCTCACTAATTTTGTTTTGGTAGCTGTGGCTGATGGCCCATTTTTGATCATGTTTTCTTTTTGATTTTCATGATTGTTTTTATTCATTCCTGCTTGGTAAAATCATTACCTATTCAGTTGTGCTTTGTGCTGTTTTATTAATACACAACTTGAGCTGAGCAACGGCAAGAAATTTGCATATACAAGAGTGTGACCCTCACATCCTGGCGCAGGGAATGTAATGTGATGGACAGGAGCAGGCTAGCTGCATCATTTGTTATATGTAGATACATGAATCTATAATAGATATTTCCTTCACAGATTGTCCATAACAAATCGTGAGATCACTTATTTTTTATTCTAGACACAAAAGGCATCGAGAGATATGGGGAGAGAGCGGGAATATGGTATTGAGATAGAGGGCAGAATTTTCATTGATCCGTGGAGGCGGGTTTGGAGGCGTGTGGGGTGGGAAAATAGCTGAATCGGGGGTCCCGAACCCATCTCGCCCCCAACCCGCCTCCATGCCAGTTTCACAGGAGGCGGGTACCCGGCCTGTGCTGGGACCCGCCTCCCCGAGGCGGGAAGGGGATTAGTGGCAATAAACTGCCTGTTAACAGGTAGTTAACAGGCAGTTTTTTGCCTAATCCCTATTTTTAGCCCTGAAGTGTGGGCTTCCCGACAGGTCCGAACCACGCCGATTTAGCGAGGCGGACCATGGGTCTGCAGGGGTTGGAGGGGTCGATATGTCCGGTGGGCAGGTGAGTGATGGGTGCATGTGTGCAGAGATAAGTGTGTAAGGTAAGTGTAAAGTGTGGAAAAAAGTTTTACTTACCTTAACTTCCTCCTGCAGGTGTCAGCCCTTCAGGTCTCGGGAGTCAGAAATCTCACCGGCACAGTAAGCAGAATGGCCGTTGAGCTGTCAAAAGCTGCAGCCTCTGCTTTTTGTTCTGCAGAGATCTCTAAATCAGCCTGAGAGGAAGGAATTAACTTAGAGTACAGATTGTCAGTGTTTGACAGCTTCAAGGAGCTGTCAAACGCTGATATTTCATCTGTCAAAAGCTCTTGACAGATGAAATGTCAATCTGTGACGTCACCTGTTGCCGGGTAGCCCTTAATTGGCCTGCTGAGCCCGCTGAGCGGGCTCAACAAGGTCAATCAAGGGAAAATCGAGTGGGTTGGCCACAACTCGATGGAGGCGGGACTACAACCCCAAAAGTGGGAGTCCCACCTCCTGCTCGCCTCCATTGATAAAATCCAGCCCAGAGGATCAGCCTTGATCATATTGAATGGCGGAGCAGGCTCGAAAGGCCAATTTGGCCTGCTCCTGCTCCTATTTTTCTATGTTTCTACAAGGGTCTACCTGGCCAGACTGTGAGCTGTTGCTGTCCCTTTCTTCTGTGCAATATCAACAGAGAAATAGCACAGACCAGACATTCAATTCGATAAAATGATAAGAGCCTGAAGTATTGAAATTCCTTATTGGTAATTTTTTACAGGGAGGTTAACGATTCAATAAAGCAGGTTGTGTGAGGGGATTTAATTTGCGTTCACAAAGGTAGTGCGAATCGAATTATAAGGTGATGTTTTAATATTTCAGGTGAAGCGCGTGCTGTCCTGACTCGTAAGTACAGGAAATGAAGCAGCTTTATCACATTTCTCTCGAAGTGAGAGAATGAAGTTTCAACATTTCAATCTAAGAAAGCAAATAATAAGTCTGTGTCCTCGAGCTCAGTTATCTTCAAGTCAGTTCATTAAGAAACCAATATCTGCTCGCCAAGTTTGAATCTATTGATGACAGGCAAAGAACACCACCTGAATCCCCAATCTAGCCAGTCATCTTACAGTATCTATCGCTGCACTAACCATTCAGAACACTGCTAGCAATCATGCAAATCAGGAAAAATTTATTTGTGTTTTTCTACTCAGCCACAATCAGGTTCCATTGATGAGTTTCTGGGTAATTGCATAGTCGGGTGTTGAGGCGGTCCCAGGTTCCGTTCCTGGTCTGCCCCATGTTAGTTGCCCTTAGCTGTGAGAGGACTAAAGAAAGAAAGACTTGCATTTCTATAGCACCTTTCAGGACCTCAGGACAATGAAGTACTTTTGAAGTGGAGTCACTGTTGTAATATAGAAACCACAGCGACCAATTTGCACACAGCAAGATCCCACAAGCAGCAATGTGATAATGACCAGATAATCTGTTTTAGTGATGTTGATTGAGGGATAAATATTGGCCAGGACACCGCCCCTGCTCTTCTTCGAAATAGTGCCGTGGGATCTTTTACATCCACCTGAGAGAGCAGACGGGGCCTCGGTTTAACGTCTCATCCGAAAGACGGCACCTCCGACAGTGCGGCGCTCCCTCAGCACTGCACTGGGAGTGTCAGCCTAGAATTTGTGCTCAAGTCTCTGGAGTGGGACTTGAACCCACAACCTTCTGACTCAGAGGTAAGAGAGCTACCCACTGAGCCACGGCTGACATGATGCCGAGTGCTCGAAGACATCACCAATTTGTATGAAATAATTTCATGTCTAAACAGAGAAGAAGTTCAGCAACTTTTGGAGACCGAGTTATTCAACTATTCAAAGCCTTGAAGTGCAGAACAGTGCAAGCATATCATCATGATTTAACCTTTTTAATTAGAATACATCAGCGAACATGAGGCAGCAACGTGATAACACTTGCTCCGCGACTGCATGTTAGCATTTCTCCGAGTCTCTTGATCGCCTTTTTGGCCTGTGGTAATTTTGTTTCTCATCCAGAACACTAGATGGGGACGGCAGCTGGTAGTTCTGGGAGTAGACTGATGCACAGCCTGCACTGGGCTGGAGAATGATGGAAGGGTGAGGTGCTAGATGGCTGCAGCACTTGACTCTATAAGACTGTAATAGCCTTTCTACTGCGTGGTGATGAATCATTTGTTGGGTTTAACTGTTATTTCCACTGACAGGGACTGAGGATTGATAGCAGCATGTGGTGCTGTAGGGCAGAATGCGTGAATGTTCATCCAAGGTCACCTTCAGCTTCAAAAGCTGGAAGCATCAAACAAAATCCTTATTCCATGGTTTTCAGCGAACATTGCTCCCGTCATTCAGAAGCTCCTGCCGTTTTCAATGATCCTGTTTTTGAATATTTGAGGTGAAGATGTTTTGTTTTATTGCAATTGTTCTCCAGTGATAACATTATTTTCCTGGTACAGAGTATACATGCAAATTCCATTCAACTAAATACACTTTACAATTGCAGCTCAAAATACATAGCGACAGATAAAGACCCGAAGCAACCAAGTTACAGTGCCAGCTCAGCTCATAACTCTGTATCCTGCTTACAAAACGAAGCTAGCTCGATAGACAGACAGGTAGGAGTGTCCATCACACATTCAGACAGAGCACTCCAAAGTACCAGAAGTCTAAAAGTGAAAGAAAGGCAGCCATTTGGTGCTGATTTTTTTCTCATCTTGGAATTAGAAATTTACAAGCATCTTCCAGTCTGTAACTATCTCTCATCAAGCAGCAATTAAACACCAACCGGTCTTCGCTGCATCTGCGAACAGCAATTGGATTGTGTGGCCTGAAAGAAGCAAGCACAAGTGAACTTCAGCAGGCGAGTACAAGATGCGTTACATCAGCGTTGTCCAATACATTAGTCACATGTGGCTAATTGGGAATCCCGATGTGGCTAATTGCATTTCTGATTAATAAATAAGAATGAGTACTAGACATTGTCACTGGGCACGTGACCCCAATGCTCATATTCGCATGGCACATGCACTTTAACCTTTCGTTTGTTGGTAAAACGATAGAATGAAAAGCAGAGCGTGCAAATGTTTTTTGATTATAGAGATAGTCATAGAGTTATACAGCACAGAAAGAGGCCCTTCGGCCCATCGTGTCCGCGCCAGCCATCAAGCCCTGTCTATTCTAATCCCATTTTCCAGCACTTGGTCCGTAGCCCTGTATGCTATGGCGTTTCAAGTGCTCATCTAAATGCTTCTTGAATGTTCTGAGGGTTCCTGCCTCTACCACCCTTTCAGGCAGTGAGTTCCAGATTCCAACCACCCTCTGGGTGAAAAAGTTTTCCCTCAAATCCCCTCTAAACCACCTGCCCCTTATCTTGAAACTATGCCCCCTGGTTATTAACCCCTCTACTAAGGGGAAAAGTTCCTTTCTATCTACCCTATCTATGCCCCTCATAATTTTGTACACCTCAATCAGGTCCTCCCTCAGCCTTCTCTGCTCTAAGGAAAACAACCCCAGCCTGTCCAGTCTCTCTTCATAGCTGAAGCGCTCCAGCCCAGGTAACATCCTGGTGAATCTCCTCTGCACCCTCTCAAATGCAATCACATCCTTCCTATAGTGTGGCGACCAGAACTGCACACAGTATTCCAGCTGTGGCCTAACTAGCGTTTTGTACAGCTCCATCATAACCTCCCTGCTCTTATATTCTATGCCTCGGCTAATGAAGGCAAGTATCCCATATGCCTTTTTAACCACCTTATCTACCTGTCCTGCTGCCTTCAGGGATCTAAGTACATGCACGCCAAGGTTCCTCTGATCCTCTGTCCTTCCTAGGGTCCTACCATTCATTGTGTATTCCCTTGCCTTGTTTTTACTCCCAAAATGCATCACCTCACACTTTTCAGGGTTAAATTCCATTTGCCACTGCTCTGCCCATCTGATCAACCTGTCTATATCATCCTGTAGCCTGAGGCTTCCCTCCTCGCTATTTACCACCCCACCAATTTTCATGTCATCTGCAAACTTACTGATCATACCTCCTACATTCATATCTAAATCATTAATGTACACTACAAACAGCAAAGGACCCAGCACCGATCCCTGCGGTACACCACTGGACACAGGCTTCCAGTCACAAAAACAACCTTCGACCATCACCCTCTGCCTCCTGCCACTAAGCCAATTTTGAATCCAATGTGCCAAATTGCCCTGGATCCCATGGGCTCTTACCTTCCTGACCATTCTCCCATGCCATGCCATGATTGTTGTGGCTGCTTTACTTCCTTGGTTACTGAATGGTGGTAGATGTTTGTTAATTAAATAGACACCTGTGAAGTACATTTCCCTGTATTGTGTGTAAGGTGTTTTTTTACTAAAATGAGTGCACGTGGTGCCATGGCCACACCTGTGACCAGAAGGCAATTTCTATCGACCAACACTGGCCAATACGCTACTGTGTTCCTTTCATTAAATAAAACATCATTTCATCTGGCTTGCTTTGAGCAATATCATGGGAGATCTGTTAGTATATTTTATAATAAAATGTAGATTAATAGTTTTTCTGTTAATTCATAGTTGTTTCAAGGACACTAATCAATCGGATGTGCAGTGATACACATGTTGTACATCAGCTCTACAGCAGACGCCGCAACCTCGAAACCAAGATAGAGTCCATGTTCTCAGCCTGTGCTCAGGACACAGCAGACCAGTTACGAGACACCGCCAAACAGACGAGGCAACGGAACTACGCTTCCTACATGCACACCAAGAACAGGAAGCTTGAGAAACACGGCATCACCACCAGCAGCAACCAAGCCTCCCCCGGTACCACGGTTGCAACCACAGGGAAGTCCATCGTCAACTTGTCCGACCACACCCTTCAACCAGACGAAATCGAAGTTCTCAGCCGAGGGCTCATTTTCTGCCCCACCACCAAAATGGACCCCATCGGTCTCGCGGCAGACACAGAGGAATTCATCAGGAGAATGAGGCTCCGGGAATTCTTCCACGAATCCCAAGATGTCAGCAGCGAACCCAATGAGACAATCAATGATCCGCAACAGCAGACAGAGGGACCCGCAGTGCAGCAACCGAAGAAGAAAGAGTCAAATTGGACCCCTCCGGAGGGTCGCTGCCCTAAGCTTGACATGTATGCTCAAGCTGTCAGGAGATGCATCAACGCCAGATTCATCAGCCGCACTCACAAGACAGTCCAGAATGTCACCCGAGCACAACGCAACACCATCCACGCTCTCAAGACCAACCGCAACATCGTCATCAAACCAGCGGACAAAGGAGGAGCCATCGTCATACAGAACAGAATGGACTATTGCAAAGAAGCATATCGACAACTGGACAACCAGGAACACTACAGACAGTTACCCGCAGATCCGACCAAAGAACACACCCGCCAACTCAATAGACTGATCAAGACCTTCGATCCAGACCTTCAAAGCATCCTACGCGCTTTCATCCCACGTACTCCCCGCGTGAGAGACTTCTACTGCCTCCCAAAGATACACAAACCCAACACACCCGGACGTCCTATCGTATCAGGCAACGGAAACCTGTGTGAGAACCTCTCTGGATACGTCGAGGGCATCCTGAAACCCATCGTACAGGGAACCCCCAGCTTCTGTCGCGACACTACAGACTTCTTACAGAAACTCAGCACCCACGGACCAGTTGAACCAGGAACACTCCTCGCCACGATGGACGTCTCGGCACTCTACACCAGTATCCCCCACGATGACGGCATTGCTGCGACAGCCTCAGTACTCAACACCAACAACAGCCAATCTCCAGACGCCATCCTACAACTCATCAGCTTCATCCTTGATCACAATGTCTTCACCTTCGACAACCAGTTTTTTACCCAAACACACGGAACAGCCATGGGGACCAAATTCGCACCCCAATATGCCAACATCTTCATGCACAAGTTCGAGCAAGACTTCTTCGCTGCACAGGACCTCCAACCAACACCAGATACATCGACGACATTTTCTTCCTTTGGACCCACGGCGAAGAATCACTGAAAAGACTACACGATAACATCAACAAGTTCCATCCCACCATCAAACTCACCATGGACTACTCCTCAGAATCGGTTTCATTCTTGGACACATGAATCTCCATCAAAGACGGACACCTCAGCACTTCACTCTACCGCAAGCCCACGGACAACCTCATGATGCTCCACTTCTCCAGCTTCCACCCTAACCACGTTAAAGAAGCCATCCCCTATGGACAAGCCCTGTGAATACACAGGATCTGCTCAGACGAGGAGGAACGCGATGGACACCTACAGACGCTGAAAGACGCCCTCGTAAGAATGGGATATGACACTCGACTCGTCGATCGACAGTTCCGACGGGCCACAGCGAAAAATCGCATAGACCTCCTCAGAAGACAAACACGGGACACAACCAACAGAGTACCCTACATCGTCCAGTACTTCCCCAGAGCAGAGAAACTACACCATGTTCTTCGCAGCCTTCAACATGTCATCGATGACGATGAACACCTCGCTAAGGCCATCCCCATGCCCCCACTACTCGCCTTCAAACAGCCACCTAACCTCAAACAGACCATCGTTCGCAGCAGATTACCCAGCTTTCAGGAGAACAGCGACCACGACACCACACAACCCTGCCACAGCAACCTCTGCAAGACATGCCAGATCATCAACACAGATACCCTCATCACACGTGAGGACACCACCCACCATAGAAACATAGAAACATAGAATCTAGGAGCAGGAGTAGGCCATTCAGCCCGTCGAGCCTGCTCCACCATTCAATACGATCATGGCTGATCATTCAAATCCAGTACCCTGTCCCTGCTTTAATCCCCACAGTACACATATCCCACCCTACCCCCGTAACCCCACGTATTTAATTCCCCCTAACATATCCCATCCTATCCCCATAACCCCACATATTTAATCCCCCCCTAACACTAAGGGTCAATTTATCATAGCCAAATCAACCTAACCCGCACCAGGTACATGGTACATACTCATGTGACTTGGCCAACGTTGTCTACCTCATACGTTGCAGGAAAGGATGCCCCGGAGCATGGTACATCGGCGAGACCATGCAGACACTGCGACAACGTATGAACGGACACCGCGCAACAATCGCCAGGCAGGAGTGTTCCCTCCCAGTCGGGGAACACTTCAGCAGTCAAGGACATTCAGTCTCCGATCTTCGGGTAAGCGTTCTCCAAGGCGGCCTTCGAGACACACGACAACGCAAAATCGTCGAGCAGAAACTGATAGCCAAGTTCCGCACCCATGAGGACGGCCTCAACCGGGATCTTGGGTTCATGTCACGCTACATGTAACCCCACCTGACGTAGAGTCATCCAGACTCGAGTCGTCGTTGGCTTGTTCGCTCTACACAGATGCGGCCGGACCTGCTGTGATTTCCAGCAAAAAAAGTTTTTTGTTTTCCATACAGACCCCAGCATCTGCCACATTGTCTTTGATGTAATGTTTTCCTGACTGACCTGTTTGGACACCATCCACACCTTTGATTGCCGTGATTATCTCTCTGCCGAGGTGTGATAAAGGGCAGTTAGAAAGATTAACTGTAATCATCTGGCAGTGTTCTCTGACTATATATGCTGTGCCTATATGTATCTCTTCACTTCACCTGACGAAGGAGCAGAGCTACGAAAGCTTGTGATTTCAAATAAAGCTGTTGGACTATAACCTGGTGTTGTGCGACTTCTCACACATGTTGAGGTCATGCTCTGTGCTATCATGTTTTGTGGAGTGATTAACATCAGCTTTAATGTACATCCTGTACTGACCGACTGTAAGCAACGCTTTAAACTCCAGGCCTATTCTGTGAATAAAATTTACATTGTGCACAATGTTTCACTTCGGTGTTTGCTATAATAAATTGTGGTGGCCTGACACAATATTCTTTCCGAATGTAGACCGTCGTGCTTCCCAGTGGTTCTGTTGATAGATACACCAGACTCCTTGTGGATCTGACAGGACAGTCCCAGGCTCAAACCCTGGGCTGGAATGCAAACGCTATCTCAGCCTGGGTGGCAACAGGAGTGCTAAAATTGGGCTTCAGTACTTCTGAGCAAAGAGGAATGATTAGGAGGTGATTCTTTCAGATTATGGTCGCCAGGTCCTGTAGCGATACAGATATTCCAGTGATTCGTGAACCTGGATAGTAGTCAGTTAAAGAAGATCCCACATACATGGTAGGTTTATTAATTGAAAAGTGACTATTTAATGATTTAAACAATTCACACAAGCATCAAGGAAATCAACAAATGCGTACAATCTTAAAACCAAGGATTTCAGCATCAAGGCAGCAGAGTGATCAGCCGTCTCGCAGCTCTTGAAGTTTCTTCTTCTTGCTCTTGGGCCTCCTTCCACTCACGAAGCATCTCAAGACTCCTCCGACTGCAGCAAAAAATCTGCCACGATGTCCCACTTTTATATGAGTTTAGCCGTCATGGGTGTGAGTCAAAGTTAAGAGAAGTCCCATTTCAGCCACTGTGACATGAATGATGAGCAGTTGGCTGGGCCACTCAAACCGTGTGAACGCAGGGGCAGCCTGTGTGAAACCTCCTGTAGCCTCTTGCCCGTGTGAGACCAGGTGCTGTACATTCAGTTGTCTTCTCAAGGATTTATAACTGGCTCAGCACTGTTTTTCCAAGTCAGTTCAGTCAGTCGGAGGGGCAGTACTGAGGGAGCGCTGCACTGTCAGAGGGGCAGTACTGAGGGAGCGCTGCACTGTCGGAGGGGCAGTACTGAGGGAGTGCCGCACTGTGGGAGGGGCAGTACTGAGGGAGCGCCGCATTGTCAGAGGGGCAGTATTGAGGGAACGCTGCACTGTCGGAGGGGCAGTACTGAGGGAGTGCCGCACTGTGGGAGAGGCAGTACTGAGGGGGCGCCACGCTGTCAGAGGGGCAGTACTGAGGAAGCGCTGCACTGTCGGAGGGGCAGTACTGAGGGAGCGCCGTGCTGTCGGAGGGGCAGTACTGAGGGAGTGCCGCACTGTCGGAGTGGCAGTATTGAGAGAGCGTCGTATTGTCGGCGGGGCAGTACTGAGGAAGCGCCGCACTGTGGGAGGCGCAGTACTGAAGGAGCACTGCACTGTCGGTGGGGCAGTACTGAGGGAGCGCTGCACCGTCGGAGGGGCAGTACTGAGGGAGCGCCGCACTGTCGGAGGGGCAGTACTGAGAGAGTGCCTCATTGTCGGAGGGGCAGTACTGAGGGAACACTGCACTGTCGGAGGGGCAGTACTGAGGGAGTGCCGCACTGTCGGAGGGGCAGCACTGAGAGAGCACCGCACTGTCGGAGGGGCAGTACTGTGGGAGCGCCGCACCGTCGGAGGGGCAGTACTGAAGGAGCACTGCACTGTCGGAGGGGCAGTACTGAGTGAGCACTGCACTGTCAGAGGGTCAGTACTGAGGGAGCGCCGCAGTGTCGGAGGGGAAGTACTGAGAGAGCGCCGCACTGTCGGTGGGGCAGTACTGAGGGAGCGCTGCACCGTCGGAGGGGCAGTACTGAGGGAGCGCCGCACTGTCGGAGGGGCAGTACTGAGAGAGTGCCTCATTGTCGGAGGGGCAGTACTGAGGGAATGCTGCACTGTCGGAGGGGCAGTACTGAGGGAGTGCCGCACTGTCGGAGGGGCAGCACTGAGAGAGCACCGCACTGTCGGAGGGGCAGTACTGTGGGAGCGCCGCACCGTCGGAGGGGCAGTACTGAGGGGGCGCCGCACTGTCGGAGGAGCAGTACTGAGGGAGCGCCGCACTGTGAGAGGCGCAGTACTGAGGGAGCACTGCACTGTCGGAGGGGCAGTACTGAGTGAGCACTGCACTGTCAGAGGGTCAGTACTGAGGGAGCGCCGCACTGTCGGAGGGGCAGTACTGAGGGGGTGCCACACTGTCGGAGGGGCAGTACTGATGGGGCACCGCACTGTGGGAGGGGCAGTACTGAGGGAGCGCTTCACTGTCGGAGGGGCAGTACTGAGGGAGCGCCACACTGTCGGAGGGGCAGTACTGAGGGAGCGCTGCACTGTCGGGGGGGCAGTACTGAGGGAGCGCCGTGCTGTCGGAGGGGCAGTACTGAGGGAGCGCCGTACTGTGAGAGGCGCAGTACTGAGGGAGCACAGCATTGTCGGGGGGGGCGGTACTGAGGGAGCGCCATACAGTTGGAGGGGCAGTACTGAGAGAGCGCCGCACTGTTGGAGGGGCAGTACAGAAAGACAGCCGCACTGTCAAAGGGGCAGTACAGAGGGAGCGACGCACTGTCGGAGGGGCAGTACTGAGGGAGTGCTGCACTGTCGGAGGGGCAGTACTGAGGGAGCACTGCAGTGTCGGAGGGGCAGTACTGAGGGAGCGCTGCACTGCCGAGGGGCAGTACTGAGGAAGCGCTGCACTGTCAGTGGAGCAGTACTGAGGGAGCGCTGCCCTGTCGTGGGGGCGGTACTGAGGGAGCACCATACTGTCGGAGGGGCAGTACTGAGAGAGCGCCGCAATATCGGAGGGGCAGTACTGAGGGAGCGCCGCACTGTCGGAGAGGCCATAATGAGGGAGCGCTGCACTGTCGGAGGGGCAGTACTGAGGGAGCGCCGCGCTGTCGGAGATGTAGTACTGAGGGAGCGCTGCACTGTCGGAGGTGCAGTATTGAGGGAGCGCCTCACTGTCGGAGGGGCAGTACTGAGAGAGCACTGCACTGTCGGTGGTGCAGTACTGAGGGAGTGCTGCACTGTCAGTGGAGCAGTACTGAGGGAGCGCTGCACTGTCGTGGGGGCGGTACTGAGGGAGCGCCATACTGTCGGAGAGGCAGTACTGAGAGAGCGCCGCACTATCGGAGGGGCAGTACTGAGGGAGCACTGCATTGTCGGAGGGGCTGTACTGAGGGAGTGCCGCACTGTCGGAGGGGCCGTACTGAGGGAGCGCTGCACTGTCGGAGTGGCAGTACTGAGGGAGCGCTGCACTGTCGGAGGGGCAGTACTGAGGGAGCACTGCATTGTCAGAGGGGCTGTACTGAGGGAGCGCCGCACTGTCGGAGGGGCCGTACTGAGGGAGCGCTGCACTGTCGGAGGGGCAGTACTGAGGGAGCGCTGCACTGTCTGAGGGGCAGTACTGAGGGAGCGCCGCGCTGTCGGAGATGCAGTACTGAGGGAGCGCCGCACTGTCGGAGGGGCCGTACTGAGGGAGCGCTGCACTGTCGGAGGGGCAGTACTGAGGGAGCGCTGCACTGTCTGAGGGGCAGTACTGAGGGAGCGCCGCGCTGTCGGAGATGCAGTACTGAGGGAGCGCTGCACTGTCGGAGGGGCGTTACATAGAAACATAGAAGATAGGAGCAGGAGTAGGCCATTCAATGAGATCATGGCTGATCATCCAAATTCAGTACCCTGTCCCTGCTTTCTCCACATATCCCTTGATTTCTTTAGCCTTAAGAAATATATCTAACTCCTTCTTGAATATATTTAATGAATTGGCCTCAACTGCCTTCTGTTGTAGAGAATTCCACAGGTTCACCACTCTCTGGGTGAAGAAATTCCTCCTCATCTCAGTCCTAAATGGCTTACCCCTTGTCCTTAGACTGTGACCCCTGGTTCTGGACTCACCCAACATCGGGAACAACCTTCCTGCATCTAGTCTGTCTAGTCCTGTTAGAATTTTATGAGTTTCAAAGAGATCCCCTCTCATTCTTCTGAACTCTAGCGAATATAAGCCTAATCGACCTAATCTCTCTTCATACGTCATTCCTGCCATCCCAGGTATCAGTCTGGTGAATCTTCGCTGCACTCCCTCCATGGCAAGAACATCCTTCCTCAGATAAGGCAACCAAAACTGCACACAATACTCAAGGTGTGGTCTCACCAAGGCCCTGTACAACTGCAGCAAGACATCCTTGCTCCTGTACTCGAATCCTCTCGCTATGAAGGCCAACATACCATTTGCCTTCTTAACCGCCTGCTGCACCTGCATGCTTACCTTCAGCGACTGGTGCACAAGGACACCCAGGTCTCGTTGCACTTCCCCTTCTCCCAATCTATTGCTGTTCAGATGATAATCTGCCTTCCTGTTTTTGCCACCAAAGTGGATAACCTCGCATTTATCCACATTATACTGCATCTGCCATGCATCTGCCCAATCACCCAACCTGTCCAAATCATATTGGAGTTTCTCTGCATCCTCCTCACAGCACACACGCCCACCCAGCTTTGTGTCGTCTGTAAACTTGGAGATATTACATCTAGTTCCCTCATCTAGATCATTAATATGTATTGTGAATAACTGGGGTCCTAGCACCGATCCCTGTGGTACCCCACTAGTCACTGCCTGCCACTTGGAAAGAGACCAGTTTATTCCAGCTCTTTGCTTCCTGTCTGCCAACCAGTTTTCTATCCAAGTCAGTACCTTACCCCCAATCCCATGTGCTTTAACTTTGCACGTTAATCTCTTATGCAGGACCTTATCGAAAGCCTTCTGAAAGTCCAAATACACCACATCCACTGGTTCTCCCTTATCTATTCTACCAGTTACATCCTCAAAAAATTCCAGTAGATTAGTCAAGCATGATTTACCTTTTGTAAATCCATGTTGACTTTGTCCGATCCTGTCACTGTTTTCCAAGTGCTCTGCCATTACATCTTTTATAATGGACTCTAGCATTTTCCCCTCTACCGATGTCAGGCTTACCGGTCTATAATTCCCCGTTTTCTCTCTACCACCTTTTTTAAATAGTGGGGTTACATTGGCTACCCTCCAATCCACGGGAACTGTGCCAGAGTCTATAGAATTTTGGAAGATGACCATCAATGCATCTACGATTTCTAGGGCCACTTCCTTAAGTACCCTAGGATGTAGATTATCAGGCCCTGGGGATTTATTGGCCTTCAATCCTGTCAATTTCCCTAACACCATTTCCCTACAAATACTGATTTCATTCAGTTCCTCCCTCTCATTAGACCCGGGCCAGAAATTCGGCTTTCCGGCTTCCTGCGGGTGCAAGCATCGCGCGCGTACTTGCCTACCGCGCCTGCAGTTGTGCTTTGGGCCCGCGAGGACTTCGGCTCCTGGGCCTCCACCAGCTGCCGGCGCGCAGTGCTTGTGTATCCCAGGGGCGCAGTTAGTTCGAAGTGTCCCCTGGGATCACGTGGGCCATGGAGAGCCAATCCTAGCAGGGCATTTTCATTCATAGATTTGACAGGAAGACCTGTCAAATCTATGAATAGAGATCGGCCCCAAAACCACACTTAAACTTCAAATAAATTTTTTTTTAAACATCACATTTTTAAAATAACTATAAGTTACATAAATTAACTACTTTAAACAAAAATTTAAATTTTTGAAAAAATTAATTATACTTTTTAACGGTGCTAAAAATAAACTTCCCTTTCTTCAAAGTATCTAAAAAAGATAAACCTGTTGAAAAAATGTTTAAATTGTAATTAATTAACCACTTACCTTGTTAAAAACAGGCCTTGCACCTCCTTTTTAAAAGTGCAGCTTCTCCATACTTACCCTCCCGGAGAAACCTGAAAAAAAAAGCGAAGTTCGCTGCGTGCGCGCAGCCTCATCCGCGCACGCGTTCGACTTCTGAACCCCTTCCTTCAGGGGAACGGAAGTTCCGGTTTCCCGCGCATGCGCAGTGCATGCAGGAAACCGGCACTTCAGGTGGCCTTACGGGTGAGTACAGAGCGCGTACTCACCCGACAAGAGCCGAATTTCTGGCCCCCTATGTTCCCCGACATCTCTGGGAGGTTATTTGTGTCCTCCTTTGTGAAGACAGAACCAAAGTATGTATTTAATTAGTTAGCCATTTCTTTGTTTCCATTATAAATTCCCCTGATTCTGACTGCAAGGGACCTATGCTTGACTTCACCAATCTTTTTCTCTTCAAATATCTATAGAAGCTTTTACAGTCAGTTTTTATGTTCCCTGAAAGCTTACTCTCATACTCTATTTTCCCCCTCTTAATTAATCCTTTTGTCCTCCTTTGCTGAATCCTAAACTGCTCCCAATCCTGAAGTTTGCTGCTTTTTCTGGCCAATTTATATGTCATCTCCTTGGATCTTAAGCTATCCCTAATTTCCCTTGTTAGCCATGGTTGAGCCACCTTTTTTGTTTTATTTTTATGCCAGACAGGGATGAACAAATTCTGTAGTTCATCCATATGATCCTTAAATGTTTGTCATTGCCGATCCACCGTCAACCCTTTAAGTAACGTTCCCCAATCCATCCTAGCCAACTCGCGCCTCATACCATCGTAGTTTCCTTTATTTAAATTCAGGACCCTAGTCTCTGAGTCAACTACTTCACTCTCCAGCTTAATGAAGAATTCTATCATATTATGATCGCTCCGACCCAAGGGGCCTCGCACAACAAGATTGCTAATTAATCCTTTCTCATTACATAATACCCAGTCTAAGATGGCCTGATCTCTAGTTGGTTCCTCGACATATTGGTCCAGGAAACCATCCCGTATACACTCTAGGAATTCCTCCTCCACAGTATTGTTACTAATTTGGTTCGCCCAATCTATATGTAGATTAAAGTCACCCATGATAACTGCTGTGCCCTTATTGCACGCGTCTCTAATTTCCCGTTTAATGCCATCCCCAACCTCAGCATTACTGTTTGGGGGTCTGTATACAACTCCCACTAACGTTTTCTGCCCCTTGGTATTTCTCAGCTCTACCCATACAGATTCCACATCATCAGAGCTAATGTCCTTCTTTACTATTGTGTTAATCTCCTCTTTAACCAGCATTGCTACCCCACCTCCTTTTCCTTTTTGCCTGTCCTTCCTGAATATTGAATACCCCTGGATGTTGAATTCCCAGCCTTGGTCACCCTGGAGCCAAGTCTCCGTAATCCCAATTATATCATATCCGTTTACATCTATTTGCGCAGCTAATTCATCCACCTTATTACGAATGCTCCTCGCATTAAGACACAAAGGGGGAGAAATTCAGCATCGCCCCATTTGGGGCGCAATTATCGGCCGGGCGCAAAGATTAGCGCCTGGCGCTAATTATCGTCTCCGACTGCAAACTTGACTTTTATCGCCCCTGGAGGTGATTGGAGCACTAAATCAGGCGCTTCACACCTGTCTTAAGGCGCAAAGGCCGAGGAGCGAGGTGCTACCTCAGAACGCTGGCGAAGCTCATGTGATGTCAGTCAGCAATGGAACACACACACAATGGCGCCAGCCAGTTCTGAAAGGGGAGGGTTGATCTTGCTTTCCATCCACATCCTGCACATTGCAGCCTTGAATCTCGGCCTGGAGAGACCTGCACATCAAATCTGCTGGAAAGAACAATGGAGAGAACCAGGGAAAGAGCTCAGAGTGCAGCCCCCACAGTCTCTTCTAAATCAATACAAGGAAGGGCAAATCAAAATGAACCTGCAAAGTGCTGCTCAGTACCCAAAACTCCTTCACACAGCATTGAATCTCTCCAGAAGTCTCTCTCTCTCTCTCTCAGAATGCGTGGTTCAAAAATGTCACCAACAATAAAAGGCAGGAAGCGGTCACCTTTAAATAGTGCTCCCCCAGTCCCTTCCTGACTGCAAAATGCTCCCCTCAACCTGTCGTTGCTAGCGGCAGGCGGTAAGGCAGGGGGCGCCACTCAATATCCGCTCCGGGGCGATACCGGGGCGTTGCGCACTCGACTGACGTCACGATCTGCCGGCGCAGGAGATCGTGGCAGTAGTGTTTAGCGCCGCCGCAAAATGTCTAGTTAATTTCGCGAGCGGCGCAAACATCGCCGCGTCCGGGCGCTAGATGCTTTGCGCCCCATTAGCGCCCTCTTAAGGTGCTAACGGGAGGCGCAACCAACTGATTTTTTCCCCCTTAGTCCTTTTGGAATTATTATTTACAGTGGCCCTGTTTGATTTACACCCTTGATTTCTCTGCCTTCCACTTTTGCTTTTCTCCTTCCTGTCTTTTGCTTCTATCCTTGCTTCCCTTTCCTCTGTCTCCCTGCACAGGTTCCCAAGCCCCTGCCATTTTAGTTTAAACCCTCCCCAACAGCACTAGCAAACACTCCCCCTGGGACATCAGTCCTGGTCCTGCCCAGGTGCAAACCGTCCAGTTTGTACTGGTCCCACCTCCCCCAGAACCGGTTCCAATGTCCCAGGAATTTGAATCTCTCCCCCTTGCACCATTCCTCTAGCCACGTATTCATCTGAAATATCCTTCTATTTCTACTCTGACTAGCATGTGGCACTGGTAGCAATCCTGAGATTACTACCTTTGAGGTCCAATTTTTAATTTACCTCCTAACTCCCTATATTCAGCTTTTAGGACCTCATTCCGTTTTTTACCTATATCGTTGGTACCTATATGCACCACGACAACTGGCTGTTCACCCTCCCCCTCCAGAATGCCCTGCAGCCGCTCCGAGACATCCTTGACCCTTGCACCAGGGAGGCAACATTCCACCCTGGAGTCTCGTTTGCGGCCGCAGAAACGCCTATCTATTCCCCTTACAATAGAATCCCCTCTCACTATAGCTCTCCCGCTCTTTTTCCTCCTATCCTGTGCAGCAGAACCACCCAAGGTGCCAGGAAGTGGGCTGCTGCTGCCTTCACGCGATAAGCCATCTCCCCCAACAATATCCAAAGCAGTATATCTGTTTGAGAGGGGGATGGCCACAGAGGACCCCTGCACTACCTGCCTGTGCCTCCTACTCTGCCTGGTGGTCACCCATTCCCTTCCTGCCTGTGCAGCCTTTACCTGCGGTGTGACCAATTCCCTAAACGTGCTATCCACGACGTCCTCAGCATCGCGAATGCTCCAGTATGTATCCATTCTCAGCTTCAGCACCACAATGCAGTCTGCCAGTACCTGCAGCTGGATACACTTCCCGCACACATGGTCGTCAGGGACACAGGAAGTGTCCCTGATTTCCCACATAGTGCAGGAGGAGCATGCCACGGGGCCGAGCTGTGCTGCCATGACTTACCCTTTAATTAATCTAAATTAAATTAAATCAAATCAATACCACCAATTACACAACAATTAAATGATATACTCAAGGGCCCTTGTTTACTTGCACGCCCCGCTACACAACAGAGACCCTAGAAACTATAACCACAAAAATTAAGTTTGGAAAAAAGCAAGAAAGAGAGAAATACTCACCAACCAATCACTTACCTGCTTACTGGTGATGTCACACTTCGATTACTTTTTACTTCTTTACACTCACCGGTCCGTTGTCGCCGCTCTCGCTCACCTTTGAAATCTCCCGAGGTTTCGCGCTCTCCAGCTGCTCTCCCACAGAGGGAGCGCTGTACTTTCAGTGGGGCAGCACTGAGGGAGCGCTGCACTGTCGGAGGGGTAGTACTGAGGGAGCGCCGCAGTGTCGGAGGGGCGGTCCTGAGGGAGCGCCGCAGTGTCGGAGGGGCAGTACTGAGGGTACGCTGCACTGTCAGAGGGGCAGTACTGAGGGAGCGCCATACTGTCAGAGGGGCAGTACTGAGAGAGCGCCGCACTGTCGGTGGGGCAGTACCGAGGGAGCGCTGCACTGTCAGATGGGCAGGACTGAGGGAGCGCCGCAGTGTCGGAGGGGCAGTACTGAGGGTATGCTGCACTGTCAGAGGGGCAGTACTGAGGGAGCGCCATACTGTCGGAGGGGCAGTACTGAGAGAGCGCCACACTGTCGGTGGGGCAGTACTGAGGGAGCACTGCACTGTGGGAGGCGCAGTACCGAGGGAGCGCTGCACTGTCGGAGGGGCAGTACTGAGGAGCGCAGCACTGTCGGTGGGGCAGTACCGAGGGAGCGCTGCACTGTCAGATGGGCAGGACTGAGGGAGCGCCGCAGTGTCGGAGGGGCAGTACTGAGGGTATGCTGCACTGTCAGAGGGGCAGTACTGAGGGAGCGCCATACTGTCGGAGGGGCAGTACTGAGAGAGCGCCGCACTTTCGGCGGGGCAGTACTGAGGGAGCACTGCACTGTGGGAGGCGCAGTACCGAGGGAGCGCTGCACTGTCGGAGGGGCAGTACTGAGGAGCGCAGCACTGTCGGAGGGGCAGTACTGAGGGAGCTCTGCACTGTCAGAGGGGCAGTACTGAGGAAGCGCTGCACGGTTGGAGCGGCGGTACTGAGGGAGCACCATACAGTCGAAGGGGCAGCACTGAGTGAGTGCTGCACTGTCGGAGGGGCAGTACTGAGGGAGCGCTGCACTGTCGGAGGGGCAGTACTGAGTGAGTGCCGCACTGTCGGAGGGGCAGTACTGAGGGAGCGCTGCACTGTCAGAGGGGCAGTACTGAGGGAGCGCCATACTGTCAGAGGGGCAGTACTGAGAGAGCGCCGCACTGTCGGTGGGGCAGTACCGAGGGAGCGCTGCACTGTCAGATGGGCAGGACTGAGGGAGCGCCGCAGTGTCGGAGGGGCAGTACTGAGGGTATGCTGCACTGTCAGAGGGGCAGTACTGAGGGAGCGCCATACTGTCGGAGGGGCAGTACTGAGAGAGCGCCGCACTTTCGGCGGGGCAGTACTGAGGGAGCACTGCACTGTGGGAGGCGCAGTACCGAGGGAGCGCTGCACTGTCGGAGGGGCAGTACTGAGGAGCGCAGCACTGTCGGAGGGGCAGTACTGAGGGAGCTCTGCACTGTCAGAGGGGCAGTACTGAGGAAGCGCTGCACGGTTGGAGCGGCGGTACTGAGGGAGCACCATACAGTCGAAGGGGCAGCACTGAGTGAGTGCTGCACTGTCGGAGGGGCAGTACTGAGGGAGCGCTGCACTGTCGGAGGGGCAGTACTGAGTGAGTGCCGCACTGTCGGAGGGGCAGTACTGAGGGAGCGCTGCACTGTCGGAGGGACAGTACTGAGTGAGTGCTGCACTGTCGGATGGCAGTACTGAGGGAGCGTTGCACTGTCGGAGGGGCAGTACTGAGGGAGCGCTGCACTGTCGGAGGTGCAGTACTGAGGAAGCGCCGCACGGTCGGAGCGGCGGTACTGAGGGAGTGCTGCACTGTCGGAGGGGCAGTAAAGAGGGAGCACCGCACTGTCAGAGGTGCAGTACCAAGGCAGCGCTGCACTGTCGGAGGGGCAGTACTGAGGAGCGCTGAACTGTCGGAGGTGCAGTACTGAGGGAGTGCCGCACTGTCAGAGGGGCAGTACTGAGGGAGCGCGGCACTGTCGGAGGGGCGGTACTGAGGGAGCGCCGCACGGTCGGAGCGGCGGTACTGAGGGAGTACTGCACTGTCGGAGGGGCAGTACTGAAGGAGCGCTGCACTGTCAGAGGGGCAGTACTGAGGGAGCGCTGCACTGTCAGAGGGCCAGTACTGAGGAAGCGCCGCACGGTCGGAGCGGCGGTACTGAGGGACTGCTGCACTGTCGGAGGGGCAGTACTGAGGGAGTGCTGCACTGTCGGAGGGGCAGTACTGAGGGAGCGCTACACTGTCGGAGGGGCAGTACTGAGGGAGCGCTGCACTGTCGGAGGTGCAGTACTGAGGAAGTGCCGCACGGTCGGAGCGGCGGTACTGAGGGAGTGCTGCACTGTCGGAGGGGCAGTAAAGAGGGAGCACCGCACTGTCAGAGGTGCAGTACCAAGGCAGCGCTGCACTGTCGGAGGGGCAGTACTGAGGGAGCGCTGCACTGTCAGAGGGCCAGTACTGAGGAAGCGCCGCACGGTCGGAGCGGCGGTACTGAGGGACTGCTGCACTGTCGGAGGGGCAGTACTGAGGGAGCGCCGCACGGTCGGAGCGGCGGTACTGAGGGAGTGCTGCACTGTCGGAGGGGCAGTACTGAAGGAGCGCTGCACTGTCAGAGGGGCAGTACTGAGGGAGCGCTGCACTGTCAGAGGGCCAGTACTGAGGAAGCGCCGCACGGTCGGAGCGGCGGTACTGAGGGACTGCTGCACTGTCGGAGGGGCAGTACTGAGGGAGTGCTGCACTGTCGGAGGTGCAGTACTGAGGAAGCGCCGCACGGTCGGAGCGACGGTACTGAGGGAGTGCTGCACTGTCGGAGGGGCAGTACTGAGGGAGCGCTGTACTGTCGGAGGGGCAGTACTGAGGAAGCGCCGCACGGTCGGAGCGGCGGTACTGAGGGACTGCTGCACTGTCGGAGGGGCAGTACTGAGGGAGTGCTGCACTGTCGGAGGTGCAGTACTGAGGAAGCGCCGCACGGTCGGAGCGACGGTACTGAGGGAGTGCTGCACTGTCGGAGGGGCAGTACTGAGGGAGCGCTGTACTGACGGAGGGGCAGTACTGAGGGAGTGCTGCACTGTCGGAGGGGCAGTACTGAGGGAGTGCTGCACTGTCGGAGCGGCAGTACTGAGGGAGCGCTGCACTGTCGGAGCGGCAGTACTGAGGGAGCGCTGCACTGTCGGAGCGGCAGTACTGAGGGAGCGCTGCACTGTCGGAGGGGGCAGTACTGAGGGAGCGCCGTAGTATCGGAGGGGCAGTACTGAGGGAGTGCTGCACTGTCGGAGGGGCGGTACTGAGGGAGCGCCATACTTTCGGAGGGGCAGTACTGAGGGAGTGCTGCACTGTCGGAGGGGCAGTACTGAGGGAGTGCTGCACTGTCGGAGGTGCCGTCTTTTAGATGAGACGTTAAACCAAGGCCCCGTCTGCTCGCTCAGGTAGATGTGAAAGATCCAATGTCACTATTTGAAGAAGAGCGGGCGATTCTCCCCGCCAATATTTATCCCTCAATAAACGTCACTAAAACAGATGATCTGGTCATTATCACATTGCTGTTTATGGGAGCTTGCTGTGCGCAAATTGGCTGCTGCGTTTCCTACATTACAACAGTGACTACATTTCAATAAAGTACTTGATTGGCTGTGAAGCGCGTTGGGACGTCCTGAGGTCGTGCACGATGCTGTGTAAATACCAGGCTTCCGATAGCTTTAAATACCAGGAAATACTGAAAGACACAACACGTTGAAACACTTACACTTGCTTCAAGACTTTCAGAGAACCTTGGCTCCCATTTTGTGCATTCAATGCGTATTCTGGGGCTCTTTCATTCTGTAATCAGTAAATACCAGTCTGAACGTGTTAAGTTCACAAGTTTCATCCAACTGGAACTGAGTGAATTTAAATGCAACTGTTTCCAAAGTTGCTGATCTCTGCTGACTGCAGGCTGTGACTGACACACACTGGCTGCTTCTTGTCGCTGCAGCTTCACGTTTTCTTTCACAAAGTCTTGCAAAATTGCACAGAGCAAACACGAAGAAATGGAACTCTACATTCACAAGTCGGGAAATAAAATGTAGTACCAAAAGCTTCAAGGCTGCACCTCTCTGCCGTACACGGTCAATCAAACCCCCAGCAGGCAGATGCCACAGCACTTTATCTGAAGCCATGACTCACCCTCTTCCTTGCCCACCCTTTCCTGCAGTCAGCGGTTTACACTGGGGCCATGGTTCAGGAGCCCTCCAGCAACTTGTCAATGTCCTATTATTCATGTTTAGCTGCCAGGAGACTGCACGATCAGGAGGCAGCGTCAATCCTGTCCCCCGTCTGACATCCACACACACACAATCAAGCAGGGGTAGCAATCAGGAACATAAGAATTAGGAGCAGGAGGAGGCCATTTGGCCCTTCTCCATTCAATAAGATCATGGCCGATTTTTTACCTTAACTCCACCTTCCTGCACTATCCCCATATCCCTCGAATCCCTTAGTGTCCAAAAATCTATCGATCTCAGTCTTTAATATACTCACCCATCCGTCTCTCTCTATGTACAGAATCACTTCACTATCCTACTATGCACCCCTCACATTCGCTCTCACTATTATGCAATGACAACAACTAACAACGCACAGGGAAGGACCTTGGTATTGGCACCTCACTCCATCTTTGTCTCCCTCTAAACATCTATGTTATGGATTCTTTACACTCATTCCATCAATCTCACTGAAACTCCATTTGTGTCCCTCATTGCAGGAAAAGAGAGCCCACAATAAGAGGGAGAGAGGAAGGACAGGAGGAGGCCCACCATCCCTGGCGCATATAACGACCGCTGAGGAGGCAGCTCTGGAGATCCTGGGAGGTGCAGAGGAGCTGGAAGTGGGGGATGGAGAGACGGGCGTAGAAGAGCAAGCTGGTGACAGAATTGATTTGCAACCCTATCATTTTGTTTTCATGAGTGACTGATATGGCATCTGATGCTCATAGAAATATAGTTATGATCATCTGCACAATGGGATGTGTCTGCTACCTAAATATAACATGTCTAACTCATGTCTTTACTCCCCCACAGGATCATCGAGAGCCCCCCTCCCCACTGTCCATGAGGAAGAGCCGGAAGACTCCTCAGAGGAACCTGCAGCCTCTGAGGGAGCAGCGTCAGCAGAAATGAGCGCACCCAGCACCAGCACAGAGACACACACCTCGGTGGGTAGTTTGCGAGATAGAGTAGTGTTGTCACCTGGTGTATCACAGCTCACAAGTGAGCATCAGCAGATGGTGGAGAAAGGGACAGCAGTGGAGAGTCCTCGTCGGAGGCTGCTGGGTGCTCCTAGCTCTGCTCAGCTGCATGTGGACCCTGAGCCTCTGGGGCCATCCAGAAAGAGAGCGGTGCTGGAGTTTCAGGACCAAGTGCAGGAGGCTCTGACTGGGTTTGCAACCACGGTAACTGCAAGTGTGCAGAGAATGGAGGAGTAAATGTCAAACATGAGCAATGCCATGGTGCACGCAATGGCGAATGTAGGTCTCGCCATGGAAAGGATGGCAACCTCCATGGAGGTCATAAATCACCAGACTCAGGAAAACATGGTAACACTTCTAAATAGATGGTTATCTATGAGGGATAGATGGGTATCTATTGAGGAGCGAAACCAGAGGTTCATGGACGTCCTTGTTATGAGGAATGTCAGCACAGAAATGGGTCCTCATGGATCCACTGATGTGCAGCAAGGTGCTCTCCAGCTTCTTGCTAGCAGTGAAGTGCGGGCGACCCATGAGAGGGATGTTGGTGGTCGAGAACAAGGAAGTGTGGGCTCCTCTCCAAGCGCTCACACTCCCATGCCACTACGGAGCCCTCGGTCAGAGCCCCAGATGCCTCACCCAACTGAGATGGCCATCTCTGCCCCTGCACAGCCGCAGGAGGAGCAGAGTGTTGCGGAGCCCTCCAAGGCGTCCAAACCCAGAGGACGCCCGCCAAAGGCATCTAAGCAGGTGCAGCAGGGAAGTGAACACACTGCCTCTACATCTGCTAAAGCCATGGGGAAGCACCACGTAGAAGCACGCGTAAGAGAAAGCTAAAGCACAAATAGTCACAAGGGTAGTCACTTGGGTGATTTCATAGTATACCAATTTATGTTTGTGATGTTTATTTCTAGTGTATTAAAGTTATGCGATGTGAATGATTCAATGCGTTGACCTATGTGTGCTCAGAATTGGAAGTATCACAGTGAGGGTTGAGGGCATCTTTCATCTGCAGTGATGTTGGGGAAAGTAATAGGAATGCACAGTTCATTGTACAGATGCTGTATTGTGTGGAATGGAGGTCCTGCCAACCCTCATGTGCATGTGCCAGCCACATGTATGTAAAGCGTAAAGTTAGGCGAATCTGGCATGGATTAGTCCATCCCTTGCCTGACGGCCAGCAATGAGGTCGCGTGCTGGTAGCACTGGGACAGCCGCATCCGCCAGGAGTTCCTCATCTACAGCCTCATTTGGCTCTTCTGAGGAGGAGGAGGAGGCTGTGCACTGAGCCACTTGTTCCTCAGGCAGTGGTAAGCCAAGCTGCAGTGCAATGTTGTGCAGGGCACAGCAGACCATGATGATTCTGGACACCCTGGCTGGTGAGTACTGTAGAGCTCCACCAGATCTGTCCAGGCATCTGAAGCGCATTTTGAGCAAGCCTATGGTTTGCTCTATGATGCTTCTGGTGGAAATGTGGCTCACATTGTAGCACTCCTTAGCTTCGTTTGATGGCCTCCTCATCAGTGTCATTAGCCACGTCTTCAGGGGATAGCCCTTGTCTCCAAGTAGCCATCTGGAAAGTTGGGTTGGCGGATTGAAGAGCTGAGGCACAATGGCCTGCCGCAGGATAAACGAGTCATGGCAGCTGCCAGGGAACTTGACGCAAACATGCATGATGTTCTTCCTGTGGTTACACACCAGCTGCATGTTAAGGGAGTGGAAGCCCTTGCGGTTCACAAATACAGCTGGGTTGTGATGGGGTGCTCTGATGGCCACATGTGTCTTCTCTCTCTCTTAGGCAGTCCCTCGGAACCGAGGATGACTTGCTTTCACACTAAAAATGAGTTCTCAGGTGACTGATGAGTCCAATGCGGGACCTACAGTCTCTGTCACAGGTGGGGCAGCCGGTGGTTGAAGGGGCGGGTGGGTGGGGTGCTTGGGTTGACGTGCGCTCCTTCCGCTGTTTGCGCTTGGTTTCTGCTTGCTCCCGGCAAAGAGATTCGAGGTGTTCGGTGCCTTCCCGGATGCTTCTCCTCCACTTTGTGCGGTCTTGGGCCAGGGATTCCCAGGTTTCGGTGGGAATGTTGCACTTTTTCAAGGAGGCTTTGAGAGTGTCCTTGAAGTGTTTCCTCTGCCCACCTGGGGCTCTCTTGCCGTGTCGGAGCTCTGAGTAGAGCGCTTGTTTTGGGAGTCTCGTATTGGGCATGCAGACAATATGGCCCGTCCATCGGAGCTGATCGAGCGTGGTCAAAGCTTCGATGCTGGGGATGTTGGCCTGAGCGAGAACACTGACGTTGGTGCGTCTATCCTGCCAATGGATTTGCAGGATCTTGCGGAGGCAGCGTTGGTGGTACCTCTCCAGTGCTTTGAGGTGCCTGCTGTACATGGTCCATGTCTCTGAAGCATACAGGAGGGCAGGTATCACTACTGCTCTGTAGACCATGAGCTTGGTGCTGGGTTTGAGGTCCTGGTCTTCAAACACTCTCTTCCTCAGGCGCATGTGTGCAGTCAATGACGCCCTGCACCCTTGGCAAACCCAACCGTCCGCGCGGTTACACTTGCTTCATCCGTGGAGAAGAGGATGTAGTTGGCCGACTTGCCAAGCAGGGCATCGGTAACCTGTGTGATGCATCTGTGTGTGGCCGACTGGGAGATGCCGCTGATGTCTGCAGATAATCCCTGGAAGGAACCTGACGCAAAGAAGTTGAGTGCAGTGGTGACTTTGACAGCCACTGGTAAGGGGTGTCCACCTGCTCCTCTGGGCTCCAGGTCTTGGTGCAACATTGTGCAGGTGTCTGCAACCACCTCTCACGAAAGTCTCAGTCTCCTTTGGCACTGCTGCTCAGTCATGTTGAGGAAGCTCATCCTCTGCCTGTAAACTCTGTGTTGGGGGTATCTCCTGTGGCACGGTGCAGCCCTGCGCTGACGGCCTCTGCCCTGTGCAGCATCAATGACATGAATCTTGTCATTCATGTATGAAGTAATACTGGGCGGCCTGCTGGTGGCGCTGTCCAGGGAGAGTATAAATACTCGGGCATGGGCCCAGCTTGCTTAGGACATTCCTCAACAGGAACTAGTGAAGGACACAACTAGACCTCCATGTTGAAAAACAGTTGATTAAAGCTTTGTTTAACGCTTAGACCAAGTGCCTAGTAGTTTTCTTACGTCAATCAGGTGGCTCAGGAGAAGGTTGGCGCTCTTGTTGTCGGTGCTGCTGGTGTGCCTGGTTCTGCTACTGCCGCAGCTGCTCGTCCTCCAAATCTGAGGACCATGATGAGAGAGTATAAATGGTTCCCATTCTGCTGGTGAAAATGTCACTTGAGGATGATATGTTATAAGCACTCCGTCAAAGTGGAGAGAGGTTATTCCAAGGAGGTCACAGTGTATATAGATCTCATAACACACACTTACAACTTCAAAACACCTGAAAAATGTCTTCAAAATCCTGTAATCAGAAAGTTCTGGCTTTTGAAATTCACTGATGTGGCAGGTTAGCTTTAATGCTGCACTTGCAGCTGTGAACTATTCAGCTTGTTGGATCACCCGACACAATCAGCTGGCGTGTTCCTGGAACACCGTGGAACACGCTGAAAATGTTGCAAAATTGAAAAGCCCTCTCGAAGTAGGATTAAACAGGTAGTTAACAAGCTACCTTAACTGCCTCTCCCGCCTCTTGGTGTCGGGTCTGATCAGGAGTTGCAGACCCGATACCTCGGAAAGTCGCGTGGAGGCGGGTTCACGGCTGGTTCACAACCCACCGTCACTCATCTTGGATTTAACTCCGGACCCGCCTCCAAATCCACCCTCTGAGCGCTGGCAAAATCGCGGCCAAAGTGTCGCACTTCCACAGGCACCTCGTCCAACTGGAGAGGCAAATTTCAGCGGCCTCCAGGTAAGTTGCAGCAGTGGGGAAGGAGATGGGTTGGGGTTGTATTGGGGTTGGGTTGGGTTGGGTTGGGTTGGGG